>JAESUZ010001980.1:0-20000 GCA_017311185.1 Proteles cristata cristata
ACTCAGGCATGATCCAATGGTTCGTGGGATTGAGCCCCATGTCGGGTTCTACACTGATAGTGTGGAGCCTGCTTGGGATTCTCTGTCTCCCTCTATCCCTGTCCCTCCCTCCCTCCCTCCCCCCCCCGAAAATAAATAAACTTTAAAAAAAGAAAACAAAAAACAAGATTACTTTCATGTTGATGGAAGGTTTCTAGCAGTAAAAGAAGGAAAGCTTCATGTGCAAGAATGTCTCCAAATATCCACTTGGGTTTATTTTCTAATGTTCCATTGGCCAAAGAAAGTCACATGGATGAGCCCAGAATAAGTGTGGGAGGGGACCGACTGGGGAGGCATGAACAAATAGGGGCTGTTACTGCAATAGCCTAGCACATGAAATAGACCTGGTTTTGAGGCTCAGCACTCCTAGTTCTATGTCTTTCCCATAATAATCAGGGTCTCAAATTTAACTGTTAATGGTAATAAAGGTGCAATTATGGTCTCTGTCTGGCACTTCCTCTTTTTTGCTCAATTTTTTCTTTCAAAAAATAGGATGAACTTTTATCAGCGTCCCCAGAGCTTCAGCATCCTTTTCATACCACTTCTAAGAAGTGACAGCATCATTCATTCATTCAACAAGCATTTGTTGTGAATCTATTGTGCGGCAAGCACAGGGCAGATGGTGGTGAGCTAGTAGGAACGTTTCTACCAGGCCAAAGCTGACATTCCACCGTCCAGTTTAGAGGTCCGGTGATCGGGAAGCCTAACTGCAGGTGGAGACGGGGAGAAGCCTGATCTCCCTCCTATAATCTCGGGAAGTCAGCCTCCCCTCAGTGCCACCACAAGGAAACACAGACTCTAGGAAGAAACTTCACAAGCTGTGTAAATGCAGCCTCAAAACCAATAGCCCAGCTCCTTCCAATGATATCCCTTCCCGGAGCCACTTCTATGTAGAAATTCTGGGGTGGGCTCCACATTCAGTATCTCTGACTCTTCTATATGCCCAAACAAACATAGAGGCCATGCAACTGGCCAAATGGCACTGGCAGCCTGCTTTCACCGCAGCTTGAAATGCTGGTCACAAGGTAACCCCCAAAAGTCACCTTTCATGTGTTGTCGGTGTTTTTTGCAACAGCTTCATTGAGATACAGCACACACACCATACAAGTCACATGTTTTAAGTGTACAATCCACTTTTGGTTATAGACACAGAGTTGTACAATCACACCCAATCAATTCTAGAATATGTTCATCACCCTAAAAGGAAACACGATCCTAAGGAGCAGTCACTCCCTATTTCCCTCCAAACGCCCCAGCAATAGGCCACCACCAGTCTATTTTCTGTCTCTGTGGATTTGCCTACCCTGGGCAATTTTTTTTTTTAATTTTTAATGTTTATTTTTGAGAGTGAGAGAGAGCGGGGAAAGGGCAGACAGAAAAGGGGACAGACGATCCAAAGCGGGCTCTGTGCTGGCAGCAGCGAGCCCAATGCGGGGCTGGAACTCACGAACTGTGAGATCATACCGTGAGGCGAAGTCAGACGCTTAACCGACTGAGCCACTCAGGTGCCCCCTGGTCAGTTCTTACAAATGGAATCCTGTAATATGCGACCTTTTAGGACCGGATTCTTTCCCTTGGCATAAAGTTTTCACAGGTCATCCATGTCTTGTAGTACGAATCAGTACTTCATAAGTTTTTATCACTGAATAAGTATCCACTGAATAGATACACAGGTTCTCCCCTACCACCCAAAAGTACGGCGTCCCTGTGAGACCTTCCATGAGCTGAAATGCTGAATGCAAAATGAAGAGGCAAGGAAGGAGATTGGACGTCGCTGCTCCAACCTAACAAGTAAAAAGCTGGGCAAACTGAAAACTCAACAACACTTCTAGGATGAATAACAGAGAAGTGTACACAGAGTATAGTGCTGCCCACAAGATAGGAGAGACCAATAGGTGGAAATGGGGCGTCCTGACTCAGCAGAGAATCACAAACAGAAAACCACTGTGGTAGGAAAACGTGAAATCTAAGTGATGGATTACCACAGGCTCTGTGTGGACCACTCTTAAGAGTTAACAGATCCAAGGGAACCTGGTCATGGTGGAGCAGGGGTCTCCACAATTTTGTGAGATTTACTTCCAGAAGCTGGACAAGGCTCTCCTAGTAAATATTCAGAAAATCTCTTCATACTTTCTGCACGGAGAGGAAAATAACGAACCATTTTGAGACACACCAGGGTAACCGAGGCCTGTTCTTAAGAGAAACTAGTTAACCAGAGCCTAATCTGCTGGGGTATTATCAGAGCCTAACTGATCTGGGGGAAGGGCCAAATTCAACTCCAGCTAGCTCTAGCCCTCCAAGTAGGAGAAGGCATACACTCTAGCCTAGCCCTCTTTAGCCCTTCTATTCCAGCTAACAGGGAAGAAGGAAACGAAGACTCTGGCAAAATTCCCCGTCAGGAGGCGTAGGCTCACTAAAAGACTGATATCTAATCATAGACAATAGAATGGTTCTTTTCCCCGCCCCCACACTTCATTCACCGCATTAAAGGCCTATGTACAGCAATTCCGTTTACCCCACGCATCATGTCTGCCTATCAGTAAGAAATTACAAGGCATACCAAAAAGCAAAAAAACACCATGTGATGAGACAAAGCAAACGTAAGAGACAGACACAATATGGACGTTGGAATTATCAGACCAGGAGTTTAAAACAACTATGATGAATGTGCTATGGGCGCCAGTGGATAAGGCACACAAGCAGAGAGATCGAAATACTAGGGAAGAACCAAAAAGAACTCAAGAGAACAATACACTAACAGAAGTGGAGAACACGCTTGATGAGCTTAGGAGGAGGCCGACACAGCTAAGGAAAGACTCTCTGACCTTGAGGATATCTCAACAGAACCTCCCAGACTGAAAAGCAAACAGAACAAAGACTGAAGAAGAAAAAAAACGAGACCAGAACATCCAAGGACTGCGGGACAAATCCATGGGACGCCTGGGTGGCTCAGTCAGTTAAGCGTCTGACTCTTGGTTTCAGCTCAAGTCACGATCTCCCGGTCTGTGAGTTTGAGCCCCGCATCAGGCTCTGTCCTGGCAGTGTGAAGTCGGCTTGGGATTCTCTCTCTCCCTCTCTCTCTGCTCCTCCCCTGCTCTCTCTCTCTCAAAATAAATAAACTTTAGGGGGAAAGGGTGTAACGTGTAATGAGAATATCAGAGGAAGAAAGAGACAAAGGAACAGAAAGAAATATCAAAGGAACAGAAGGAAATATTTGAAACAATAATGACTTGAGAAATTCCCCCAAATTGTCAGACACCAAATCACAGATCCAGGAAGCTCAGAGAATAAGCAGGATAAATGCCCCCTCCCCCCAAAAAACCCTACACCCGGGCATATCATTTCCAAATAACAGAAAATCAAAGATAAAGAAAAATTCCTGTAAGGAGTCAGAGGGGAAAAAAACAACACCTCATCTGTAGAGAAAGAATGGTAAGAATTACATCTGTCTTCTCCTCAGAAACTGTGCAAGCACGAAGTGAGTGACGTGAAATATTTAAAGTGCTAAGAGAACAAAATCACCAACCTAGAATTCTGTGCTCTGCAAATTTATCCTTCAACGGTGAAGAAGTAAAAAGCTTTTCTTCGAGAAACCAAACTTGGGGGAATTTGTTGCCTGACCTTCTGCCTTTCAAGTAAGGTTAAAAGAAGTCCTTGGGGCGCCTGGGTGGCTCAGTCGGTTAAGCGTCCGACTTTGGCTCAAGTCAAGATCTCACGGTTCGTGGGTTCGAGCCCTGCCTCGGGCTCTGTGCTGACAGATCAGAGCCTGGAGCCTATCTTCGGATTCTGTGTCTCTCTCTCTCTATGACCCTCCCCTGATCACACTGTCTCTCTCTCAAAAAAAAAAAAAGTTCTTGAAGCATAAGGAAAATAACACTGGTCAGAAACTTAGATATACATAAAGAAGAAAAGTGTGGGAGAAGGATTCAGTGCAAAGAAAATAAAAAGTTTTATTTTTCTTATTTCCAGTTGATTAACAGCTAACTGTTCAAAATAATAATGGCAACAATATATTCAGCTACTTATGCTTATGTATATATCTTATGCATATACAAGACAAAGGATGAAAAAACAAAACAAAAAATAAAGGATGAAGGAATTAGGATTAGTTTGTTATTATAAGGTACTCCCCCTACCCATGAACTAGTATAGTATTATGTGAAAGTGGACTTGTATTAGTTGTAAATGTATATTGCAAATTCTAAGGTAACCGATATAAAAGTTAAAAATTTTTTAAAAATGTTTAATGTTTATTTTTGAGAGAGAGAGAGCGCGAGAGCAGGGGAGGAACAGAGAGATAAGGAGACACAGAATCCGAAGCAGGCTCCTGGCTCTGAGCTGTCAGCACAGAGCCTGATGCAGGGCTCAAACCCAATAACCGTGAGAACATGACCTGAGCTGAAGTCGGATGCCTAACCCAGGCGCCCCAGAAGTTAAAAAACATTTTTTTAAGTGTAACTGATATGCCAAGAAAGGAGAGAAAAAGGAATCATGCAAAACGCCCAGTTGAAGGTACAAAAGGCAGAAAAAGAGTGGGAGTTGATCAAAATAAAAAACCACTACCCAGCTTCTGCTGTCTACAAGAAACCCACTCGGAGTGTATAGACTTAGATTAAAACTAAATGGATGGGGAAGGAATAGATCACATTGACACTAATCAAAGAAAGCAGGAGGGGCGCCCGGCTGTCTCAGTCGGTGAAGCATGTGACTCTTGATCTCAGGGTCATGAGTTCGAGCCCCACACTGGGTGTAGAGATTACTTTTAAAAAATCTTCAAAAAAAGGAAAGACAGGCAGACAGAAAGCAGGAGTAGGGGCACCTGGTTGTCTCAGTCAGTGGAGCATGCAACTGTTGATCTCAGGGTCATGAGTTCAAGCCTCACGTTGGGTGTAAAACTTAACAACAACAACAAAAAGAATGAGGCACCTGCTGGCTGGGTCTGAAGGGCATGTGATCTCAGGATCATGAATTGAAGCCCGACAATGGGTGTAGAGATTACTTAAAAATAAAATCGTTTCGCTGGAATAATTGCAGACAGAGCAGATAAGGGCATCCCATAATGACACAACAGCTACTTCTCCAAGGAGACAAGAGTCCTTAAGTGTTTGTGCCCTACGAGCAGAGTGACAAACTACGGGACACAGTAAACTAATGGGACTGCAAAGAGAAACAGCCGACATCACTACTGCGGCTGGAGACATCAACGCCGGGCTCTCAGGAGCGCACGGGTCCAGCAGGCAGAAAATCAGTAAGGTCGTCGTTCAACCCAGCAACACCGCCAGTCACCTGCGGATCGTGGACATCTATAGAATTCGTCACTCAACAACAGCAGAATGCGCATTTTTCTCAAGCTCACGTGGAATGTCCACCAGGAGACACTGGCAAGATTTGGCCACCTCCTGTCCAGCAGCCACTGTCACAGGGACCAAGAGACAGCAGACACAACAGTAAAAGCTTCACGGCCAAGACTTTCTGTTCTCGGGGTGCCGGGACGGGGGCGGGGGGCTCAATCGGTTAAGTGTCTGACTTGGTCTCAAGTCATGATCCTGCCATTCATGTGTTCGGGCCCCCCGTCGGTCTCGGAGCTAACAGCGCAGAGCCTGCTTGGGATTCTCTCTCCTCCTCTCTCTCTCTGCCCCTTCCCTGCTCACGCTCTCTCGGTCTCTCTCAAAATAAATGAATAAATTTAACAAAAAAAAAAAGACTTTCTGTTCTCTCTTTCACAACGGGAGCAGTGACTTGGTGAACTCCACACCTACAGTGGCAGCCTCCCTTCTTTCGTGTTCTTGACTGTGGCAGAGGTGGGGTCTCCCTAGTAGGCCAATTCGGGTCTGTTGGTAGAGTCATTCTGAGAAACCCAGATTTGAAGAAGAGCCTCCACCCCTTCTACAGTCGTCCTAAGCGCCCAGCTCCCTGTAGCGATTGATTCACGTATGCTTAGCACATCTAGTGAGGTTTCCGTTTCCTTCGTTGACCCCTACCAACTGGGACTCCACCAGCTACGACATCCGGACTGAAGACAAATGAGACCTGGAGGCGTCAGAAACAACAGCATAGACAAACCTCTGGGAAATCATTTGTGGGAAATGCGGAGAAGGCACACACTAAAAAAAAAAGTACAATGACAAAATTTACAGGTACGATTGAGATTTTTATTTTCATTTTAAAAAATTTTTTTCTTTATTTTTTGGTTTATTTATTTTTTTATTTATGTTTTTTAACCTTTTATTTATTTCAGAGAGAGAGAGACAGCGTGAGCAGGGGAGGGTCAGAGAGAGAGGGAGTCACAGACTCCAAAACAGGCTCCAGACTCCGAGCTGGCTGTCAGCACAGAGCCTGATGTGGGGCTTGAACCCACGAACTATGAGATCATGACCTAACTCAAAGTTGGACTCCTAACCGACTGAGCCACCCAGGTGCCCCTGTTTATTTATTTATTTTAATTTTTTTTTAATGTTTTACGTATTTCTGAGAGAGAGACAGCATGAGCAGGGGAGGGTCAGAGAGAGAGGGAGACACAGAATCTGAAGCAGGCTCCAGGCTCTGAGCTAAGTGTCAGCACAGAGCTCAACGCGGGGCTCAAACCCACCAACCGCAAGATCATGACCTGAGCCGAAGTCGGGCACTTAAACCACTGAGCCACCCAGGTGCCCCGATATTTTTAGAATAATAGGAATTTCTAAACTAGAAACATCTAAACATCTTGTGCCAGGAACTTTTGTAATTAGTTAGTGCTCTCAATGACTCTAGGAGGTAAGTATGGTCGATATTTCTATTTCATAAAACGGAAACTGAGCCATAGAGAGATTAAGGCACTTGCTTGAGTTGATAATAGCTAGCTAATAACACCGGAATTTGAACACAGGCACTGACTCTGAAGCCTTCATTCCTTTTTTTTTTTTTTTAGTTTATTTATCTATTTTTGAGAGCGACAAAGAATGTGAGCAGAGGAGGGCAGAGAGAGAGGGAGAGAGAGAATCCCAAGCAGGCTCCACACTGTCAGCACAAGCCCGACATAGGACTTGGTCTCAAGAGCTATGAGATCATGACCTGAGGTGAAATCAAGAGTCAGACGCTTAACTGACTGAGTCACCCAGGCGTCCCCAAAGCCTTCATTCCTAACCCCAGGATACTATGCAGGAGTTCCTGTCAATAAAAAAAAAAAAAACTGCAACACCATTTATCGTGAAGAAAACTGGGAAACAATCTAGTTCATTGGCAGAGGGACAGAAAAGGAATCTGTGGTTTATTCATGCAGTGGAACATAACACAGCCCATTAAAATATAAGAGAGAAATCAGGTATGCCAACTTGTAAGCATCTCAAAAACATAACACTGAATGTGGAAATTAGGAATTAGGAAAAACCTAAGCTGTGAAAAGAATACAAAAAGCATGATGCTATTTACATACAAATTGGTAAAACACACAGGGGTGGAAAAATACCCAGGGATAGGAAAGCTGCCCCGACACCCCCCCGCCGACTCCGCAACCGCTAAATCCAGTTCCCAGTCTGTCCAGGACCCCATGAGTGGTTTCTACAGTTCTGAGAAGTTGTTTAAAAAGAAAGGCAGAATATGGGGTGCCTGGGTGGCTCAGTGGGTTAAGCGTCCAACTTCGGCTCAGGTCATGATCTCGAGGTTTGTGAGTTCGAGCCCTGCATCAGGCCCTGTGCTGACAGCTCGGAGCCTGGAGCCTGCTTTGAATCTGTGACTCCCTTTCTCTTCGCCCCTCTCCTGCTCACCCTCTGTCTCTCAGAAGATAAAATAAACATTAAAAAAATAAAAAGAAAATGCAGAGACTATTCAACAGAGACCCACAAAACCTAAACTATTTGCTATCTGGCCCTTTACAGAAAAAGTCAGTCCTGTTTTGTGGAGACACACGTGTACATAGAATGTACGTTGATTTCTGGATTGGTGGTTACATCCGGGAAGGGAAAGGAAAGGGAAAGATATCTGTGCCATTCTGTTTCTTTTCAAAAACTGATCCGAAGCAAATATGATAAAATATTAACATCTGTTTTATCCTGGGGAGTGCATGGGTGTCTGGTATATTTCATCTGAATATCTGGCATGTTTTATAATTACTAATAACATTTTTAAATGTTTATTTACTCATTTTGGGAGGGGCAGGGGCAGAGAGAGAGAGAACCCCCAGCGGGCTCCACATAGCCCGAGTCAGCACAGAGCCCGATGTGGGGCTTGACGTGGGGCTTGAATCCATGAACCGTGAGATCATGACCTAAGCATAAGTCAGATACTTAACCGACTGAGCCACCCAGGCACCCCACAAATAACATTTTAGGAACCTAATGAAAAAGTTCATGCAAAAACATTAAAACGACCCAGCAAAAATTGGAATAAAAACATGAAATTTTAAAGTGCCAGGCTTGGGGCACCTGGATGCCTCAGTCGGCTGAGCATCTGATTTCGACCCAGGTCATGGTCTCACAGTTTGTGAGTTCGAGCCCTGCATCAGGCTCGCTGCTCTCAACACAGAGCCTGCTTGCTTTGGATCCTCTGTCCACCTTTCTCTCTGCCCCTCCCCGGCTTGTGTGCATGTGCGTACGTGCTTGCTCTCGCTCGTTCTCTCTCTCTCTCAAAAATAAATAAATCTTAAAAAATGTTTTCAAAGTGCCAGGCTAAACTCCATAGGGAAGTATGGGGAGCTAGGGAGCTGGAGAAAGAAGTAACATTCCAGTGGGCAACAGACACACTTTTGAGATGGTGTAGGTCTTTGAGAGATGTCAGAGTCTTCCAGAAGCATCTCTCCCACCCCTGGGATGCATGTGCTCATGAGCTATACCCATCTGACTGGGCTTGAAGGCACCTAAGGAGGTTTCCCCAATTCCTTCTGGTACCGTATCCAGCATTGAACACTCTTCTCTGCCCAGAACTACTTTATGACTATCAGACGTGGTTATGTTTTATTTTTGCTTTGTTTTTACAGTTCTATGGCATTGCTTTTGAGCACAGCATTCCTCAAAGTGGAGAGGACTCACTTTGCATTCACTTCTCATTGCGAAAGCTCCTAAAGAATTTGCTCCCCACCTTTTTCTTCTCTTGGCTTAATAGTCCTCGTGATCCTAGCCGTATATTGCTGTCCCCCCCTTTTTTTTGTTTCAGCTTGGTGCCTAATCCACTGCCCTCTCTCCGTATTTTCTAGATCGAGTCCAGAACCAGTATGGTGAGGAGTTATCTGCTAAATGAGGCACAGGCTAGGAATTTGAAGACCTGGGCTTGAGTCCCAGCTTGGTCTCTTCCCACCTGTATGACCATGGGCAAGTCATTTAAGATTTCTGAGCCCTCATTTCCTCATCTGGAAAAGTCCGATAATAAATGTTCTCAATTTACAAGGATACCGCCTGGATTCAAACAGTAGCAGGACTTGAGGGGTTTCTGAATTATGGAGCATTATTACAAGTTAAAATATCACTCTAAGGTAAAGGGTTTTCTAGTGCTAAGTAAAATGAGCATGAGGTCTCCATTGATCCTTCATACAGTGATGTACTTGTCTGATTTTGTTCTGCACACTTTCAGAATCATGCTAGATATTTAGCTCACGATCAGATTATGGTTTGCCATGATCCTTCTACTGTAGATGAGATTGTTTGCTGGAAAGACCAGAAGCTGTTCAACTTACAGCTGCCCATCAAGGTCAATGTCTAGTACTTTAGAAACCAAAGCTGTAATCCTCAATTGAAGAAGGTGAACCCACCTATCCCCAGGGACCATGTACAAATGGAGAGGGGGCGCCTGGGTGGTTCTGTTGGTTAAGCAACAGACTTCAGCTCAGGTCATGATCTCACTGTTCCTGGTTCCAGAGTTCAAGCTCGGCATTGGGCTCTGTGCTGACAACTCAGAGGCTAGAACCTATTTCAGATTCTCTGTCTCCTTCTCTATCTCTGCCCCTCCCCTGCTCGTGCTGTCTCTCTCTCTCAAAAATAAATAAGCATTAAAAAAATTATAAATGGAGAGAGGGCATTTTTGTTTCCCAGAATGAGGGACATGACTAGCTTTAGTGGACAGAGGCCAGGTCTAACTGTCCTGCACTGAGCAAGATGGCTGCCCACCATGAAGACCTGAAGAGGAGACTTGCATTGAAAGGCTGAAGAGTAAGTTTTGGAACACCTAGGTGGCTCAGTCAGTTAAGTGTCCAACTCTTGGTTTCGCCTCAGGTCATGATCTCATGGTTCGTGGGTTCGAGCCCCATGTTGGGCTCTAGCCCCATGTTGGGCTCTGTGCTGGCAGCGCAGAGCCTGCTTGGGATTCTCTCTCTCCCTCTCTCGCTGCCTCTCCCCCTCTAGCGCTCTCTCTGTCGCTCTCAAAATAAATAAATAAACTTAAAAAAAAAGAAAGGCTGAAAGGTAAGTTTTGCTCAACCATTCACGACAGAATTGTCCTCTTCAGCTGAGTCCCTCTGGGAAATTGTTCTCTTATTCCGACTATGAATCCAGTAGTTTTAGCCTTTTTAAAAATGTTTCTTATAGAATTAATGCCCTTTCCCCCACCAAGAATTGTCATGGCTTTCCATTTTCCTTTTTAATTCCTCTCAATGGTTAGCAAACATTCATGCTTTGGAAGTCATTGTAATTTCTAGAAATATCCAAACCCCATTCCAAACACCAGGAGATAAGGCTGAGGGACACTGTTTGGGGTCCAAATGAAATATGTCCAAAAAAATGACAAGATTGGTTTTTCCCTCCTGTGACTTGTAATCTTGCTGAGAAGAGAAAAAAAGCTGAAAAGAGTGATATTATGTGATGGTCCAAAATATATAGGCTCCCAGGTAATCAGGACTTGGCTATTCTTGCTGTTGGAGTTCAGATGACCACCAAGTAGCCACATTATAGGTGGTTTTTAATTTTCCTATTAAGATACCCTGGGATTTCCTAGTTTTTCCATAATTACCCTGTATTACTTTTATAATAGGGGGAAGTTGATTCAAGTCGTAGTATAATACTTTTCTCATTACGTTCGATTTTTCCTTTCCCACACTCCTCTGCTCCTTCCCCCAGGGGAAGGAGACACACCATCCTGAGAGCTCACATTAACCACCACTCACCACAATAAGAGAATGACTGAATGTAGTCAGATACATTTACTCACTAGGAGGTTACACAGCCATTAATACGATCATTTTGAAGACTGCGGTAATATGGAATCATGTACGTTTAACACAGAACGCTAAATAAAAAATTCAGACTATAACATAGTAGTTACCTAATGGTGGCAATGATGTAGAAACTCACGCCTATGAATAAAAAGTCTCCAAAGATAACAGATAAAGATTAAAATATTAGTCATAGGCTGCAGGATGACTTTTCTTGTATCAAACGTGTCCCCAATATTTTTATAGCATCTTCTCACCTATAAATATTTTGAATGTAAAAGGGAGATATCTGGGTTCATTACATTGATTCCAGTTATCCCGAAAGAGCATTTTTGGTGTTTAAAAAATGCACAGTGATTGATAACCCACGAATACATTAAGTAATACATATGTAGTGATTTTCTAGATTCATCTTAGGCAGAAATGATAATCAGTTAGTGAAATGTAATGTCTAATTCTGCACAACCTTCCATTTTACCTTCTATGGAAAATCATATTTCCTTTGTTTTCAGGATACCTGGATAGGGACTGATTATGGAGAGCCTCACATTTCTGAATATTTGAAAAATAAATTAGGGACACCTGGTGGCTCAGTCAGTTGAACATCGAACTTCAGCTCAGGTCATGATCTCACAGTTTGTGGGTTCGAGCCCTGCATAGGGCTCTGTGCTGACAGCCAGCTCAGAGCCTGGAGCCTGTCTTCAGATTCTGTGTCTCCCTCTCTCTCTGACCCTCCCCTGCTCACACTGTCTCTCGCTGACTCTCAAAAATAAATTAAAAACATTTTTTAAAAAAAAGGAAAAATAAATTAAGCAATTAGCAATGAAGTCACAAGGCTTTTGCCTAATGTTTTGCTGTTGTTTTACCTTTGAAGATTTTAAATACTGTGAAAACTCTACTTGGAAAAACATGACTGACTTTGGAAAAATCAAAACCCCAATCAAATTAGTATTTGCTCTCAATATTATCAGAGGCATGGTCTAACTGCGAGTGAAAAAAGACGATGATTTAGGAGTCCCATTTTCCAAATTGTCACCAGCTTTTCTCTTGTCTCTGGTGATCTTAGAAGAGTACACACGGGGGGGGGCTTTAGTTTTTCTCTACCAGGACTGCAAATAACTCGAAATGGATGTCCTTTTAGTGTAATTTCCTATTTGGAAAGAGTCAGACAGTAATATCTCTATTAACGAGGAAGCTATGTGCCAGACCTGCATTTTGCTGCCAGAAACCTCATTACCAAAGGTAGAGATAATACCCAGGATGAGAGAATGAATCCAGAGTATGGATTCCGTCCATGCAAATCACTGCCCCACTTCG
This sequence comes from Proteles cristata cristata, assembly GCA_017311185.1. Lineage (NCBI taxonomy): Eukaryota > Metazoa > Chordata > Mammalia > Carnivora > Hyaenidae > Proteles > Proteles cristata. The sequence continues at coordinate 12,470 of JAESUZ010001980.1, forward strand.
CAGCTCCCTCAGACCACAGCTCCTTGTCTCTTAACAAGGTGGGGAGGAGACAATGACTACTTTGGCACATTTCCCTACCCACCAGAGGCCTCAAGCCCAGACTCTCTTTGCCCCTACTTGTCACCACCCTGACCCAGCTGCAAATTCCCCCCAATGCCCTCTGTGCCCAAGAAGACTGAGTACAAATATGTTCTATTCACTCGTCCCTTCATGCAGTCACTCAACAAATATCTACTGAGCACCTATCATGTGTCACATTGTCAGCCACGGATCCAGGTTTTCTAGGTCTTAAATGATATACAATTTGTAGGACCATCTTTAAGAAAAAGAACGCCAAAAAAATGTAAACACAAATTAGGTAACAAAATGAATATTTGCTTAGAATTTAGATATCCTAGGGGCTCTGGGGTGGCTCAGTCGGTTAAGCGTCTGACAGCGGCTCAGGTCATAATCTCACAGTCTGTGGGTTTGAGCCCTGCATCAGGCTCTGCGCTGACAGCTCAGAGCCTGGAGCCTGCTTCGGATTCTGTCTCTCTCTCTCTCTCTCTGTCTCTCTCTCTCTCTCTCTCTCCCCCCTGCTTGTGCTTTCTCTCTTGAAAATAAATAAATATGAAAAAATCTTTAGAAAAAGATATGGATATCGTAACAAGTCACAAATTTTTAAAAGCTAGAATAGAAGTAGGGTGTAGATCTCTTCCCTTTTGAGACCATCGCCGAAGCACCAGTGGCCAAATTGAAGTTCGATCCCTCTGTGACTTGTGACCAGAGCAGGAGCCATAAAAGGCATGTCAATGCCTCCCCCCACATTCGCAGTAAGACTATGCCCATTTTTCCCAAAGAGCCGAGACAGAAGTGCAACGTTCAATCCATGCCCATCCGAGAGGAAATACATGATCTACACTGAACGAGAACGGCAAGAGAAGGTGACCGGTACGACTGTCCACATGGGCATTCACGCCCGCAAGGGGGGTATCACTAGACTAAAACTGGACAAAGGCTGCCAAAGGATCCTTGAACGTAAAGCCAAATCTCACCGAGTAGGAAAGAAAAAGGGCAAATAGAAGGAAGAAACAACTGAGAAGATGAAGGAAAAAAGTGATCTTAAATAAACTTTAAATAAAAACTGTTAAAATGAAAAAAAACCGGAATAGCACAAACATTAGAAAAATGCATAAAAATAACATTATATTTATACTAAGTAACCCCCGACACATATTACAACATTTTCCCATTTTTTAAGTGGCATACGCTTTGATCGTCTCTTCCTAAAACAGTGATTTTGTGACATAAACCTCCATACAGAAAATAGATAATTTAAGCTTTCCTCTAGCAAGATCGATCAAAATTTATTTTCACTATTATCGGTCGTTTAGCAAAGTTTCTTTCAATTATCACAGTTCTTTTTTATTAATAGCGTTTAAACTTCAAGTTTTTCAATGAAAGTAGGAGGAAACCTCTGTTGAATTTCTTTCCTAGATGACCTGTACGATTTGGATGAATTTTCTACAGACCGGCGTCTGGTTCTATAGGTTTCTGCCTTGTTTCTCCTGCATTAACCACATACACCACAGGACACAATCCGTATCAGCATATGACTTCTGGCCTGTCTTTCCATGTCATGGCGTCAGATGAGAAGGCACAGTAAGAGGTAGTGCAAGCCATTCCTACCCCCTGACAGGTAGCGATAACATAATTATACCCCCAGGTAACTGCAAACAGCATAAATATATTCCATCAATCCCCAACTAAATGTATCTCCATTTCTACAAAGTTTCAATCATACAAATAGATCCCAGGGATTACTGTACAGCGCAGTGTCTATAGTTAACAAAACTGCATTATATACTGAAACATTTGCTAAGGTAGATGTTAAGTGGTTTTTTTTTAATTTTTTTTAAAGTTTATTTATTCTGAAAGAGACAGAGAGTGTGAGCAGGGGAGGGGCAGAGAGAGACTGGGAGAGAAAATCCCAAGCAGGCTCCACACTGCCAGTGGCAGAGCCTGACGTGGATGTCGAACTCGTGAACCACAAGATCATGACCTGAACTGAAACCAAAACCCAGACACTTAACCAACTGAGCCACCCAGGTGCCCCATGTTCAGTGTTATTAGCATAAGAAGAAGGAGGAGGAGGAGGAGAAGAAGAGAAGAGAAAAGAGAAGAAAGAAAAAAAGAAAAAGAAAGAAAGAAAGAAAGAAAGAAAGAAAGAAAGAAAGAAGAAGAAGAAGAAGAAGAAGAAGAAGAAGAAGAAGAAGAAGAAAAAGAAGCAGCAGCAGCAGAAGAAGAAAAAGAAGCAGAAAAAGAAGCAGAAGAAAGAGGGAGGAAGCTTTCAGAGCTGATGAATATGTTTATGGCATAGACTGTGGTGATGATTTCACAGGCATAAACTTATCTCCAAACTCATCAACTTGTACACAGTAACTGTGTAACTTTTCATATGACAACAAAGTGGTTTTTTAAAAATGTAAAACTCTCCCTTAGCCTAATCCCCCAAATTCTGCAGCCACTCAAATGCCACTCTACAAGAAGAAAAATGATGGAGATGAAGTCAAGATGGAAAGAGACCATGGTCTTAACCCTTTCAAATCTTGCAAAAACATAAGATCACGTGAACACATTGCCTTAGAAAGGACCATATAAATCATGAGTCCTGAAGCTTATTCCTAATGTGTCTTATAGTAAATCCATAGTGATTATTGTATATATAAAATTTCCTATCTCGGGGCGCCAGGGTGGCTCAGTGGGTTAAGCATCCGACTTCAGCTCAGGTCATGATCTTGCGGTTCGTGGGTTCGAGCCCTGCATCGGGCTCTGTGCTGACAGCCAGCTCAGAGCCTGGAGCCTATTTCAGAGTCTGTGTCTCCTCTCTCTCTGACCCTCCTGCTCATACTCTGTCTCTCTCTGTCTCAAATAAACGTTAAGTAAATAAATGTTAAAAAAATTTTTTTTAATATTTTTATTTATTTCTAGGAGAGAGAGAGAGAGCGTGAGCAGGGGAGGGTCAGAGACAGAGGGAGACACAGACTCCGAAACAGGCTCCAGGCTCTGAGCTGGCAGTCAGCACAGAGCCCGACGTGGGGCTCGAACCCACGAACTGCGAGATCATGACTAAGCGAAAGTCGGGCGCTTAACCGACTAAGCCACCCAGGCACCCACCAAAAAAATTTTTTTAAAGGAAATACACATTGAAATATTTAGGGGCAGTGGGCATTCATGTTTGCAACTTACCCTCCTTTGGTTCGGAAAAATAACAAAATCTATATTTATTTAAGGAGCTACTGATAAAGCAAAAGGGAATAATTGGAAAACTTGAGTGAAAAGTATATGAGAGCTCTTTGTACTAGTCTTCTAACCTCCCTGTGAGTTTGAAATTATTTCAAAAAAGTAATTTTAAGAAGAAAAAAGCTGGATGTACACTGCAAAAGACTGCGTTGAGGAGGTTGTCTACTTAAACTGATTTACTTTATTTTTAAGTTTATTTATTTATTTTGAGGGAGAGGAGGGACAGAGAGGGAGAGAAGGAATCCCAAGCAGGTTCTACACTGTCAGTGCAGAGCCCTATGTGGGGCTCAATCTCATGAATTGTGAGATCATGACCTGAGCTGAAATCAAGAGTCGGGTGCTTAACCAACTGAGCCACCCAGGTGCCCTAAACTGGTCTACTTTAAACACTACCACATTTAGTTCATTAAATACTTTGCATGGTGAGAGATCTCAAGGAAAACTATTCAGGGCATAAAAGATCTTAGCATAATTATAAGGGTCAGTGTGAAATATTGCTACCCTGTTGACCAATTCTTAATCATACATAACTTCTAAGAACACTATTAGGGTGTAAAGTGAGCTGTATCTATGTCTGCAAATCCGCTATGTCCACTAGCCCTGAGCTGGAGGTACTAGATTTATTAAGTGAACAATGGAGGAACGATGAAGATATAAATTAAAAAAACAAAAACAAAAACAGAGAATGTGATTGTAACAGTAGCCTTGCATTCACTTCCAATGTCCATTGACAAGAATCTTAAAAATGAAGTCAAGGGGCACCTGGGTAGCTCAGTCACTTAAGCGTCGAGCTTCGGCTCAGGTCATCATCTCATGGTTCATGAGTTCGAGCCCTGCGTCAGACTCAAAGTCTCTGTTTAAAAAAAAAAAAAAAAAAGGATGTAAAGGGCTACTGACAAGTCTCAAGTACGTAGGAGAAAAGGGCTACAAAGGCTCGGAGGGTCCTACCTGACAGATTATGTTCACTACAAGACCTTGATTTTACAGAAACTGGCTAGTAGCAGAGTTAGGGCTTCAAACACAGCCCTTCCGGAATCCAAATCTAGCCTCCTTTCTATCATGCCACTCTACCTTTTTTTTTTTTAAGTTTATTTAGAGAGAGAGAGAGAGAAAAAGAGAGAGGTCAGAGGAGGTGGGGGGTCAAAGAGAGCAGGAGAGAGAGAACCCCAGGCAAGCTCTGCGCTGTCAGCTCAGAGCCCGACATGGGGCTCGAACCCACGAACCTTGAAATCATAACCTGTGGCCGAAATCAGGAGTTCAATGCTCAACTGACTGAGCCACCCAGGCACCCCCACCCTGCCTTTCTGATACAAACCAATTCTTTTCACAAATCAAAGGGTTCCTTTAGAAACTTGTGGCACCTACAGAAAAATGTCAACTTCCCGCGTCACGCGTAGGGGCTGGCACATCCACTAAGCAGGGACAGTTAGCGTGAGCACCGGTATTAGAGAAAATGTTTATGCCACTTCTTTCCTACCTCACTGAATGCTTCCTCCCGAGATTTCAATGAAACAAAACTAAACGGAACCACCACCCATTTCCGGGATTCGAGCTGGAAGGGCTATTACCCATGAGCCACATCAACAGAAACCTTAAGACCCTCTTTGAACACATCACTCACCCGAGCCATGTTCCGAGGAAAATCAGAGGCTTTTGTATAGGAGAGAAATCTCTGTGAGAAATATGCAGAGGAATCATTTCATTTCTTTGCGTCTGCCCTCCTGGCGGGAGGTATCAGGCCTTGGGTTAGCCCAAGAAGCTATAGGAAGCATATTACAGAGAGTTTAATTTATTCAAAGAAAATCAGAATCCACTAATCAGAAGGAAGGAAAAAATGCATTAATTAAACAGCTTTACTCATGCAGAAAGGCTGCCAGCATGAGCATTTCAAATTACCTGCGCACACCTAATGCATTTGCATTTGCTCGGGAGAAATGCGCTCTGCCCTTCAAAGCCACGAACATTTCATAATTCCATTTGAGCGAATAACAAAAGGGAATTGACAGTTAAGAACCACCTTCCACACTTGGGGGCTATAGCCTTTTCCTAGGAATTTTTAGCTCATGCAGAAATTCTCTTCTTGACTAGATGTGGAGAGAGGAAGTGTAAAGTCTTCTGTAAAGTAAAAGGCTAAAAAAGAACCCCCGTCCCTCCCTCCCCTCAACAAAGGAGGTGGGGCCTTTACTAGCAGGAGGCTAACAGCGTTCCTTTGTTAGATATTAACATAAAATAAGGCAGTAGAAATGGATGTCCATCAACAGAATTAGAAGGAACGAAGTAAGTTTTAAGAACAAAGGGTTTACTTCTTTAAATTACAAGAGTTGAGAAACAGCTGGGAATGCAATTTCTTTCCCAGAGGGGGGAAAAAAAACCCTACAAAAACGGTTCAATGGGATTATGTTGCAATATAATTTTATTATTTCAGATTGAATGTGTATAATCATTCTATCTAAAATAACCCTATAGGCGATACTTAAACACGTATATTTATAGGCTTTATCTTAACTGTTTTCACTGCAGCTTATCCATCAAATGGGGCAATGAGATCTACCTTTAAATTCCTCTAAAGATGCATTACGCCCGCTGTCGCTCTACTTTTTTTTACATCACATTTCCCCACTCTGTTTTGCACAGGAAAATATGCTACAATTATGAGTCGGGTTTATTATTCTGGAGTTTTCCATGAGAGACAGATGGAAATGACCATTAGAAAACTTCCCCGCAGTTTCCTTTCTACTTCAGCAAGGAAAACGTGAATTTGAAATCCAAAAGAACCGTAATGAAACATGACAAATACCCAACTTTCGTCTGTTGAGTAGATAATACGTGACATTTATCCAAATTCAGTCTTATTTAATGCATCATGCATTATACTCAAAGAGAGAAAACCTGTATTTGCTGTCAATACGAGAGGCAGATGAAGTGAAAAACAGGCTAGCTGGGTAGGCAAATGTATGTCCTTAAAGTACATGATTTGTCACGTAGTGCTTACTGAGATATTCTGCAATTTTGCCTAAAATGCCTTATGTGTGCTAATTTGGGATCAAGCTTCGAACCAGATGGATGGCGTCAGAGCTGCCTGCAAAAGCACAGGTTAAAGTGATCAAGGCTGGACCGTGAGTACATTTCCTCCGGATCAGAAAGGCTAATAGAAGTTAGGCAGAAAGTGGGTATGTTGCAGGGGCCCGAGAAAAACCTCCCATAGTGGGAATGCTTTTGGAGCCTCAGCTGGTTTCTTTTCACACAGTCTGATCGCATTTTGTGAAATTCCTTCAGGCAACCTCACCCCTCTAATTCAAACAAACTGCTTTTGCGGAATATCTATCCCCAAAGTCCTTTGAATGCGGGCATCATTTGTGGGAGAAAACAGACCATAATTTCACATACTGCAGGGCTTAAAGAGAAGGGCTGCCTCCATCACAAGCAGGGTGTTGTTGATCTTCTAGCTTGGGTTTCAATGCATTTAGGGTCTACGCCGGGGAAAATAGCCTTTAGCAGTTAAATTTACCAGGGTCTAAATATGCTGGTGAGACAGGTTTGTGAAATAGAAATGAACGTTTGAATATTCAGTTTCAAATATCCTGATAAAAGAAACTACAGAGACATGTCATTGATCTAATTAATACTTGTTTGCACATTCCTCAGAGCCGCTTGAAGTATAATAGGATTTCTAGGGGCCAAAACAACAAAAGATGTAAACTGCCTTTTCAATTGCAAACTTTGTTCATTTATTTCATTGGTAAAAGAATGCAAATCTTAAGTCATTTTCTGCGAACGGACAGCAACTCTTTCCCGCTAAATGTTTTTTCAGAGACCAGGGTAAAGCTCAGAGTGAAGTCAGCATCCTCCCTTGAAAAAAAAGGCAGTTTAAAGAAATTTCACAGAATTGTCCCTGTCAATTTGGACCTGACATTTCAGTTCATTCTTGTGCTTGAGGTATTTTAACATGCCTGCAGGGATGGATAGTTCTGGAACATAGATATGGCTACTTAAGTCTCAACAGTATTTTCTATAAATGTTTGTAATGAAAATATAAATCAAATGATGGCAACACCTTTCATGAGTTTGCACAAGCCAAAATATCCATATAGCTTGATTTAATTTCCTAGTAAATACGTACTTAAAATAGAATGAGACAATTAGGAGATTTCACTCACTGTTCGCATTATTTCTAAAGGACCGAGTAAGGACTACATAGTAGGTGCTCAATAAAATTTGAATACATGGTCAACATAAAGAAGACAGGAAG
>JAESUZ010001980.1:22500-263984 GCA_017311185.1 Proteles cristata cristata
ATGAGGGTTCTCAGCAGGCACCAAATTTGCCAGCACCTCGATCTTTACTTCCCAGACTCCAGAACCATGAGAAATAAATTGTTGTGTAAGCCACCTAGTCTACAGTGTTTTGTATAGCAGTCTGAGCAGAGTAAGATACGAGTTAAATTATGAACTCCTTGAGGATAGATACTATACAATACCTCCTTTTAAAAAAGTATTTTTCTTAATGTTTTATTTATTTCTGAGAGAGAGAGAGACATGAGCAGGGGAGGGTCAGAGAGAGAGGGAGACACAGAGTCTGAAACACGCTCTAGGCTCCGAGCTGTCAACACAGAGCCGGACGCGGGGCTTAAACCCACGAACCATGAGATCATGACCTGGGCTGAAGTCAGACGCTTAACCGACTGAGCCACCCGGGCACCCCACCTCTCTATATTCACATAGATCTTATAAGAATGCTGGCCATAAAGTAAATGTTCCCCCAAAACTTCTTGGTTGATAAAATGGTTATAACAGGGGCACCTGGGTGGCTCAGTCCATTAAGTGACCGACTCTTGGTTTCCGCTCAGGTCATGATTTCGTGGTTTGTGGGTTCAAGCCCCACGCCAGGCTCCATGCTGACAGTGCAGAGCCTGCTTGGGATTCTCTCTCTCCCTCTCTCTGCCCCTTCCCTACTTGTGCACACACTCTCTCCCTCTCTCTCAAAATAAATAAATAAACTTAAAAAAAAAGAAATATAAATATTTTAAAAACCAAAAACCGGTTGTAACACACATTATCTTCTATAAATTACATTTATGGCCTAAATCTACTTGTTTGCCACCACTGCACCAAAGCTTAAAATACTCTCATGGTCGATAACCTCAATAGGCATACTGTTTTAATTGTTTTCACAAATGGTTGCTTAGTATAAAAGAAGCAGGTGGAGGCTCCCACATAAAAGGATACTTGGCATCAGGCTCTGGTCCTTGCTCCACTACTTACTAGCTTTGTGATTTGAGGCAAGTCATAGAAACTCTTAGATTTGGTTTTCTCACGTATAAAGTGAGGTTTATAATGCCTCTCCTGTCTCACGCGGCTGCTGTGGGGGTCAACTGAGGTGTGCAGCATCCACATGAAAGCATTTGACTTTTATAATCCAAGAGAGCTACGTTCGAATTCAGGCTCTGCGACTTACTGGGTATGAGACCTTCATCAAATGTCTTACGTATCTCAGTTTACTCATTTGCAAATAAAGGTAGAGTCACTTGGGGAGTATCAGGACCTTAGCACATTGCCAGAGATACTGCAACTGCTCAGTATGGTGATGGGTATTATAAATCCGATGATCAAGTGATTAGTACGCATTACCACTCATCGCAAAATTGGTTGATATGGAAGAAAATGACTAACTCTTCTGGGTACACCACATCATCGATTCCTTTCCACTGAATGCTTCCGTGTTAAAGTTTGCAAGCATTTATAAGATTGGGACCGTGACCAGAAATGAACGCCATCTTTACACATAAACCCTTGACAGTTATTTCTAAAGATTGTTGTACTTGGAACTTTGCAAATCAAAGAAAATAGCTTTTCTAGATTGCTTAGACGTCTTTTTAGCTTTAACGGGAAGTGTTCAAATTGATTCCAAGAAAGGGTACGATTTAAAGTGAGCAATTAAAGTCTGTGTTTGTAGTCTGGGAAGGATTTTGTATATGACCCTAACTCATCACGTCATAGAAGAATGGATTGTATTAGTTGGAAGGCCTATTCGGGATGATCCGGCAAACTCCTCACTTTATAGATGGGGAAATTGTGGCCCAGAGAAAAGAAATACCAAGAGGCTACTCAGTTTGTGAAAAGCGCCCGGACTAGAACCTTCATCTCCTGATTGTTAAGACTGTCTTCTTTCTATCGGATTATGTCCTATTGCCAAAGATCCCATTCTTTCTGACAGACATGATTTAGGGGAAAAAAATCTTAATGGGTAACTTGATCTTGAACACACCCAGAAAAATCCCAGTTCTTTAGCCAGATCTCATGAGAAGTCATTGGACCACACCTATAGGAAGGAAATAAAACTGGTACTAGTGCCTACCATTTGCAGCTAAATGCACCCTCCACACACACACACACACACACACACACACACACACACACACACACACCTTTCTGACCTGAATTATGTAACATGGTATGAAGGTCTTGTAACAAACTTAGCCCACATCATTTGTACTGATAGGGAAAAACCTGTCGGAGAGAGAAATTCCAGTCTCCGACGGAAGACTCCCCTTCTGGAAGCAGCCTCAGTTTTCTTACCATTAAATAAGTAATAATATCAGTCAGCTACCTACATTTATACTATCCAGTCCATCCACCTCGGTGTTTCACTAGAACGCAAGGCCCATGAGAGCAGAGGGCTTTGTCCATTTTGTTTGCTGCTGCATCGCCTGGATTTTATGAAAAGCACAGGTGGTATATTGGGTGCCGGTTTTTATATTTAGATTTCCTTCTTTTTGAAAAAAATTTTTAAATGTTTATTTATTTTTGAGAGAGAGACAGAGTGCAAGCAGGGGACGGGCAGAGAGAGAGGGCGACACAGAATCTGAAGAAGGCTCCAGGCTCCCAGCTGTCAGCACAGAGCCGGACACGGGGCTCGAACTCAAGAGCCGTGAGATCATGACCTGAGCCCAAGTTGGACACTTCACTGACTGAGCCACCCAGGCGCCCCGAGACTTCCTTCTTATCGTGACTTCATTTAACGATATTGAAAATCAGGCTATCGTGGAATTATTGCACAAAAATGAGCAAAGTAGTCAAGATGGCACCATATACTAGAGATTTCCTCATTTTCTCGTGAACTTTAGACTCCTCACAGCAACCACAGAGATCTTTTCAGAACTTTCTGAGGACTTCGTACTTTTACGAAGCTTCCACAGAATCTCCAGTCAATGAGGAAGTGGGTCTAGAACCTCCCACCTCCCCCCATAAATATTTTCTCGGTCTTTAAAACAGGAAAACTAGTAATGAGGTAAACTGTCTAATAGTGCCTTTTAGATGGCACTTTATTATTATCAAGCAATGAATTCTAAATGAAGTCTAATGAATTCTAGACATGAAGCAATAGAATGTTCACTAAAACGCTGAGAAACCCCCCGCCCCCGAATGCAAATATTCTTTATAAATAAAGATTTTAGTCCTTTTCTCTGTTTCTGGCACCCGATGTCACTGACGTGCCCAATCTCACGTAACCGCATCAGGTTTAAAGTAGAAGCGTCGCGCCGGCGGAACAAAGGAAACGCTACTAAATAAGGAGACAGGACAGGAGTAGGAAGGGACCGCAAGTGGCTCATAAATAATGTACCGCATCCTGTCTAACAACGTATAAGAATCAAAGGAATACATTTTGTTATTGTTTAGAAATGGGATGAAAATTTAAAACGTTTCAAATGAGCAATTTCGCCCTCCCATTGGTACCCCCGGGACTGCCGGGCCTCTCTTTTGTCTCTTCCTGTTGCCCTGAATGGTGATCAGCAATGCATGACCAGCCAAGTGGCATCAGATGTAATGCTATCATCATGTGCCAGCCAGAGGGGGCGCGAAAGGGGAAATAGGATTTGCCACCGCAAATGCCATCCAGATTAGTAAGTAGCCCAGACAGACACACCAGGACAGAACAAAATCTCTCTTCTTCTTCCTGCTCGCCTTTTGGGTTGTATTACTTGTATCATCAACCCTCCGTTCGAGCCTGTTGTGTTTGCAGGCAGCCAACGAGCAGATCAAACCTCCCCACGCAAGGGTCACGTTAGTCGCTGTTTCAAACAGCGGTCTAAAAATGCGCTCTGACGTGCCTTTGCAAAGGTATAATTCAAATGATTACCTCATGTGTTCCAAAGGGGAATCGGGTGGTGTCCTGTTTCTATAGCGCTCAATTTCACAACATTTTGCAAGACTGCTCTGTGTGATGTCTTCCTTCAAGAGTAGCAATATCACAGCCATAACTTTTCTAAATTCGGGTCTGCAGTAATGACAGACTTTGAATGAATGCCTTCCGACAGGATGAGAGAGAAGCACGAGTTCGAAAAATTAGACTTTTCCCAGCTTTAAGCCCTAAGCTATGCTGAGGTGACCCATCTTCCTTTGGACCTGTGTGAAATGCCCAGCCTTCAGACGGATTAGAAGGCCAGAGTTCACTCCGCTTTCTGCACTTGGCTATTGTCTGAATATTTCTACAACGATCACTCAGGTAGTCAGAAAAACAATAAAGGGCATATATTTTGTATATACTATATATATTTTGATCTATTGTGTATATATATGCATTTTTTTTCTATTAGAGAATCTTGGCAGAAACAGGCAAAAATGACAGTGAAGAGACACGGGTTCAAATCCAGAGTCTGCCAATAACTAGTTTGTGACGTTTGACTTGCTTACTAAGGTCTCCAAACCCAAATTTCCTAATCTGCTAATAAAAAAGCCTCTGAGGACTTCTCCAGCTTTGAAAGAGAAAAAAAGAGGCAGTAAATAACTTCTGGATTTTTTTAAAAATTTTTTAAATGTTTTATTTATTTCTAGGAGACAGAGAGAGAGACAGTGTGAGCAGGGGAGGGTCAGAGAGAGAGGGAGTCACAGACTTAAACAGGCTCTAGGCTCTGAGCTGGCAGTCAGCACAGAGCCCGACGCGGGGCTCGAACCCACGAACCGCAAGATCGTGACCTAAGCGAAAGTTGGACGCTTAACCGACTAAGCCACCCAGGCGCCCCAACTTCTGGATTTAAAAATGGGTTTGTGCCTTAGATGTTGAGTCTCCAGATGTACTTGAGCCTGAAATGTAAAGGCATGTGATATTGTGTGTTTGTCTGTTATTTAGGAATAAAAATTCTCTCATAATCTGTTATTTCAAATGCACCACAATTCAGTTTCATGATCAATTAATACCGAGTTGATTTTTTTCTATTCTTTTTCCCTCATTCTATCTAAAATGGTTAAATTAAAATGAGCATCACTGAAATCAATTATTTCTGCTCAGAAATTATCATACAAAGGTGCTTTTTTTTGTCCCTCATCAGATTATTTTCCAATACTTTGTAATTAGAAATTGTACTGTGTTAGGGATGCCTGGGTAGCTGAGTTGGTTAAGCCACTGACCTCTTGGTTTCGGCTCAGGTCATGATCTCATGGTTTTGTGAGTTCAAGCCCCACATCACACTGTGCAGTGTGGAGCCTGCCTGGGATTCTCTCTCTCCCTTTCTCTCTGCCCCTCACCCACTTGCTCTGTCTCTGTCTCTCTCAAAATAAATAAATAGAATTTGTTTTAAAAAATTAAAAACAAAAAATTGTATTGTTTCAGAAAAACAATAAAAGCTAAGGGATGCCTGGGTGGCTTAGTCGACTGAGCATCTGACTTCAGCTCAGGTCATGATCTCACGGTTCATGGGTTCGAGTCCCGTGTCGGGCTCTGTGCTGACAGCCAGCTCAGAGCCTGGAGCCTGTTTCAGATTCTGTGTCTCCCTCTCTCTCTGACCCTCCCCTGTTCACGCTGTCTCTCTCTCTCTCTCCCTCAGAATTAAATAAAACATTTAAAAAAATAGAACCACCCTATGATCCAGCAATTGTACTACTAGGTATTTACCCAAAGGACACAAAAATGTTAACTCCAAAAGGACATATGCACCCCGATGTTTATAGCAGCACTTTCAACAATAGCCAAAGAGCAAACAGCCCAAGTGTCCATCAACTGATGAATGGATAAAGAAGATGTGGTGTGTATATATATTATATATACAATGGAATATCACTCAGCTGTCAAAAAGAATGAAATCTTGCCACTTGCAGCAACATGGACGGGGTTAGAGTGCATTATACTAAGTGAAATAAGTCAGAGAAAGACAAATACCATATGATTTCACTCATATGTGGAATTTGGGAAACAAACAGATGAACATATGGGAAGGGGGAAAAAAAAGATGGAAGCAAACCATAAGAGACTCTTTTTTGTACATTTTAAGTTCAGATCTCACAACCCTGTGATCAAGACCTGGGCTAAGACCAAGAGTTGGACACTCAGCTGACTGAGCCACCCAGGCACCTCAAGAGACTTTTTTTTTAATATTTATTTTTGAGAGAGAGAGAGAGAGCATGAGCAGGGAAGGGGCAGAAAGAGAGGGAGACACAGAATCAGAAGCAGGTCTAGGCTCTGAGCTGTAAGCATAGAGCTCAACATGGGGCTTGAGCTCACCAACTGTGAGATGATGACCTGAGTCCAAGTCAGATGTTTAACTGACTGAGCCACCCAGGTGCCCCGAGACTCTTAATGATAGAGGACAAACTGAGAGTTGATGGAGGGAGGTGGGGGGGGGGGATGGGCTAAATGGGTGATAGGTACTAAGGAGGGCACTTGTTATGATGAGCACTGGGTGTTATATGTAAGTGATGAATCACTAAATTTTACTACTGAAACCAATATCGTACTATATGTTAACTAACTAGAATTTAAATAAAAATGTGGGAAAAAAGTAAAAGAGTATGTTAGCTTGAATGACCTGATGGCCATTGATGACCTTCATGAAAGCTGTTGTAGCACAGTGGCATGGGTGGAAACTTCAAGGACCATATAGTCAAAAGACACACCATTGGGTGAGGACTGGGGGCTGAGGAATGAATCAGCCATCAGTATCTAGGAAGAACATGACTCTATGGAAAAAAACATCAATAAGTTATTGAAATAGGTTTAGAGAATTTCAAAAGCAGGATCTTCATATCAAAACATGGTATTTGTTGGGGTGACTGGTAGAGCATACAACTCTTGATGTCAAGGTTGTGAGTTTGAGCTCCAGGTTAGGTATAAAGACTGCTTAAAAATAAATTAAAATTAAAAAAAAAAACCATGATATTTGTATGCCATGCTGGGTTTATCATATCAGAAATGCTGTTCTAGGGACATCTGGGTGACTCAGTCGGTAAAGCATCCAACTCTTGATTTCAGCTGAGGTCATGATCTCATGGTTAGTGAGATCCAACCTCACATTGACCTTGGCGCTGACAGAGCAGAGCTTGCTTTGGTTTCTCTGTCTCCCTGTGTCTCTGTCCCTCTCTTGTTTTCTCTCTCTCTCTCTCCCCCTCTCTCTTTCTGAAAAATAAATAAATAAACATTAAAAAAAAGAGAGAGAAATGCTATTCTATGAAATAGCCCACAGACTATTTCATGTCTTATTTTGTATTCTGCCTTGGGAGGACATTATACATGTGCTTCCAGAATACTCTGAAAAACACTAATCTGTATATCAAAATAGCTGCTTGAAAAATAAAAGAATTTAGTTATTGAAGCCCAAGGGAAAAAATTATTCTTCTCTTTCAGCCTCGGAGTCTTCAACTGTAAAATGATAAACATAGATTAGCCTGTTGATGTGCCTTCCCATATTCCCATCCTATCATCTCTATCTACATTTATTAGACTTATAAATAAGCACCCCCATAGCCTCAGTGTTTTCACAGAATACCTTCTACCTCCTGCCCTAACAACGACCTGGTTCTCTAGAACGACAATGAGCCACACTATGACGCTCACCAATGAAAGTTGCCTGATCTCGAAACAATCAAATTCTGAATGGAGTGGAGAAGGTGCTATGGAACAGGGAACCAGCACCCCTTCGCCTCCCCGTTGCCTTCTCAGACCTTGCTCCAATGTCATGAAAAGCCCATCTACCTATAATGTTCACACCATGTGGAGATACCAGCTTCTGCTCCCTGGTGTGACTATTTGCCCCTCTCCTGGGCATTCCCCTTCCTTCTGCCTCACTGGTATTCTCTCTACCTCAATTGCCGGCACCGCTGGCCAGTCAGAAAAGCCATCCCACACCCTAGACTCCCATTTGTTAGCTTACTCAGCCTTCATGGTCACATTGTGACTATTGCCAACTTCCAGAATGCCTTCACCTCATGATCATAAATTCGTATATCCTTCTTGCTGACCAGGATCGCTCATCTTCTAGACCAGGCCTTGTGCCTAGTCAAGCTCCAACTCTGGGCTTCCATACTTCTCTGATCCTGATTCTATCTTAACACTTTCCAGACCACACTGAAACTCTTTGTTAACACATCTGTCTCCCACGAAGACTTCGAGGGCAGGAACTATTTCCCTTACTCCGAGAACCCAGTGTGTGGCACACCGTAAGGGTGGACGGATGTTTCTGAGGGACTTTTATATTTGAAGCACTCGTGCTCGGTATTTGAGGACCACCCAAGGCTGAATGAAAATGTGTTCTGTTTCCAGGAAATCTAGAGGCTAGTAGAAGGCATAAGACGAATACATGAAAAAACTAATGTCAAGGTGGAACATGAGAGGCGCCTTCAGGAATATAAAAGCAAAATGCTAGGGGCTTGCTACGGTAATGGAGGTGGGGATAGAGAGCACCATTGTTTCTGTGAGGAGATCGGAGATAGCTTCATAGGGGCTGTGGCATGTGAGTGCTCCCGGAGGAACGGGTGGGAATTTGGATAGGCGAGGACAGAGGAAGAGAGAACTCTGGAAAGAGGGGCCAGCATAAGCAAAGACAGCAAGTTAGGCGTGTCCGAAGAGCAACTTATTTAGGGGGATCAAAGGGCCCACAAAGGAGAAAGCCAAAGCGACTACATTTGACCTAATTTGAGAGCAGCTTCAGCTACCAAGTTTGATGTTCTTTCAGCAGTGGGTAGACGTGGGTACAATTCCTTGGTGTCTGATTTATCAATTAACTCTTAAGCCACACACTTTTCTTCAAAAGAATATTTCAAACAAATTTTTTACAAAGGCTTTTATCCAAGATGGTAGTTATTTATTATTCCTACCTAAGCTTACCTTTTTTTTTTATCAACACAATCATTGTTTCCTATGACAAAGTGATAAACAGGTTTGTTTGTTTTTTAAAGGAAGGTAAGGCCAAACAACAAAGATGGGAATCATTTTCAATTCTTTAAATTCTTTAGATGATATTTTATTTCCATGAACATATTTTCCTGTTATTGTAAATTTATACTAAGTAAATAATGATGGCATTAGCTGGCATTCTTGGTGTGCTTTTGATCATCTTTCTCAAAAGAGCGACCGCCAAGAGAATTTCCTAACAAACATCACTTAACCACTCCGTGGCCGTGAGTGTTTAAGGCAATTAGGCGATCATCGTTTAAGATGTGCAATGGAGATTACCCACTTTCTCTGTTTAAGGATTTGAAATGTACACACACAGACAACAGAGCCTTTGAGATGCATGTCTCTACAGTACCTCATTTTAGAAGCCATTCGGGTCTCCATCCTCAGAGCTGGTGGCCCTTGCTTTTGGCAAAGCTCCCCTCAGGCCAGGAATTGACTTCAGGGTTCTGACTGTGCCACTTACTAGCTATGTGACCTTGGGCAATTTACTTAACCACGCTGAGCCTGTTTCCACATCAGTAAAACAGAGATACTAGCTTCTCTCTCACAGGGCTGTTGTGAGAATTCAGTGAGACAAAGCCTGGCAACTAAATCAGGCTCGCCGATTGCTAGCTACATTCGTCCGACAGACAAAAATAGAGTTTTGGGGACACACGTCTAATCTATAATGTGGCTTTATACCTACATGTAAAAACCCCTCTCTTTATGTGAAACTGAACTTCTGTTAGTATTAGGCTCCTGTACATTTTCTGACCCTTTCCACCACTGCACAACGAAACCATCGCCAGATTTGGGGACAATCGGAGTTCTGTGTTTGCTTGGAACAGTCCTGGTTTTGAACAATCCTACATGTTATTGACCCCAGCCTGGATGGATCACATATTCTTCTGTTAACAGCACATCAAGTTCGAATTTTTTCCAACGCTTTCTTTCCCGTGTAATCTCATGAAACAGGCACCTTCGTTCCCCTCGTTTCAATTCAGTGTCAAAACAAAATGGCATTTACCAGTCTCTGATCTGATCCACATGCTAGACTGGCCAGTCTAGACCTAAGTAGACAGGCAAAAGCCGCCAGGCTGTTTGCAACCATCGGCCTACACCCCAATTCCCAGCGAGAGTATACAGTTCTCCCTGACTGCCTGAATAGGGACTATGTTAAGGTACTGATGAGACCGGCAAAGTATAAATTACGCAGTTCCCCCTTGCCTCCCTCGCTTTTAAGAAAATACTACATATTTTCCTAAAGTCAATGTATCACTGAATAAGCAGAGAGGGCAGTTGGTAAACAGAGGTCCTATTTCCCTTCCTATTTCAGTCGTAAGACGTAGAAAGCTTATGGCAGTTTCCCTCCACCCACCCCAAATGTACTCATGAACCCCACTGAAACAACGTCTGCCCCCCTAAAAAAAGTTACGTAGAAATTGTGACTAGCCCTGTCTGGTTGGAATGAGACCAATCACATTTCTTAGGCTTTCGAAACAGAGCCAATTATTTATGGAGCGTCTTCTCTGTAAAGCTATTTTGTGCTTTAAACTGAGGGGAGTATAAAGCTATGTAAGATATGATCTCCAGGGGCACCTGGCTGGTGCAGTCAGAAGAACTTGCGACTCGACTTCAGGACCGTGAGTTCGAGCCTCACATTGGGTGTAGAGATTACCCTAAAATAAAATCGTTTTTTTTTTTTTTTTAAATTATGATCTCTACCTTCGAGAAATATGGCAAACGCATCTGTGCAGTATAAGTGGGGATTGCCAATGAGGAAGCTAACTTTTACAGGCAACATACAGTAGTAAGAAGAGGGGCTCTGGGATCAGCAGAGCTGGGTTCAGACCCCAGCTGTACTGCTTACTAGCGGTGTAGCCTTAGGCAAATGACTCAACCTCTCTGAACTTGTTTTCTTTCTTTAACACAGTAATATTATTAATATGATGACCTGTTTCACAAGATTGTTGTGAGGCTTAAGTGAAATCATTCAGATAAAGCACAGTAATAAGTACTTAAAAGTATTAACTATTATAATTAGGCTTGAGGACTTTCTGGAGAAGAGGACGCACTACTCACTTTAGGGGCGCCTGGTTGGCTCAGTAGGTTAAATGATCGACTCTTGGTTTCAGCTCAGGTCATGAACTCAGGGTCTGTGAGATCGAGCCCCGTGTCAGGCTCAGCGCTAACAGCTCAGAACCTGTTTGGGATTCTCCCTCTCCCTCTGTTTCTGCCCCTCCTGCCCTCTCAAAATAAATAAACTTTAAAAAAAAAAAAAAAAAAAAAAGAAAGCTCGCTTCAGCAAAAGAAGAGACTTGTTTCTGAGATGTCCCTATCAGTAAGAAGCCAAGAGAGTCTTTTTTTGTTTTGTTTTGTTTTTAATTTCTTTTTTTATGCAATTTTTTAAAAAAATGTTTTATTTATTTCTAGGAGAGAGAGAGACAGCGTGAACAGGGGAGGGTCAGAGAGAGAGGGAGTCACAGACTGAAACAGGCTCCAGGCTCTGAGCTGCCAGTCAGCACAGAGCCCGACGCGGGGCTCGAACCCACGAACCGCGAGATCATGACCTAAGCGAAAGTCGGACGCTTAACCGACTAAGCCACCCAGGCGCCCCAGTTTTGTTTTTAATTTCTGAGAGAGAGAGAGGCAGCGTGAGCAGGGGAGGGTCAGAGAGATAGGGAGTCACAGACTGAAACAGGCTCCAGGCTCTGAGCTGGCAGTCAGCACAGAGCCCGATGCAGGGCTCAAACCCACGAACCGCGAGATCATGACCTGAGCCAAAGTTGGACACTTAACCGATGGAGCCAACCAGGCGCCCCAAGAAGCCAAGAGAGTATTAACCAGAGTTTAGAAAAGTGAGGCCCAGAAAGACCAAAGAGGAAGGCACTGGTCTTTTCACCTCTTAAACAGAGGGACCTCCAAGATCCTGTCCCCGTACAAGTCACTCCAGCCCTCACAACCTAGACACACCATAACTTCATAAGGGTTCCAACCACCTTGCCCACGTTATCCCCCCTAAAACATCTAAAAGGTGGATAATGCTACGCAAACATTTTATCTTCTCCACCTGCATTTCTAGCTTGGGGCTTCCTCACTTCGTTGACATCAAGACTCACGACACCCCCCCCCCCCACACACACCGAGGTTCTGTCGTTATGCTGGTCTCTGACACCAGAGGAGTCCTGACCAGTTTGCAAGACAGGATATGCTCCGCAAACGACAGCTCAGATCAAATTCGTGTGGCCTTGAAGCCGGCGAACAGTGTAGAAGGAGAGGTCTGCAGGGCTCCAGGGGAGACAGGGACTGAAACACCCCTCCCCCCCGGCTCAACGACTGCCCCCCAACAATTCCCATATCACTTAGAGGAAAATCCAGTGCCTTCACCATGGCTCGCAAGGCTCTGTGTCATCTGGCTCTTTCACAGCCCTCAGCCTTCATCTCCTCGGCTCCCTGCCCCCGACTCTGCACCAGCCGACATGGCCTCCTTGCTTTCTCTCCAACAGGCCAGGCGTGCTGGACCTAGGCCCCCTTCCACCAGTCATCTTTCTGGCTGGAGATTTCTTTCCCCCATCTTTGCATGGCCGATTCCTTGTCTCCGCTCACATCTTAACTTAATCCAAGTCTTTGGACAGGCCTTCCTTGACCCCTTATTTAAGGGACTTGCCCCTTCCCCCACCCCTGTCACTTTCTATCACATCACCCTCTTTCATTGTCTTCAGAGCTCACTACTTTCCAGCCAGAATGACCTCTTCTCAAGTCTTCCTTCCTGCCTCTGGGTCTTTGCATATGCTGTTTACTCTCCCTGGAATGTTCCTCCCCTTCGCTTCAGGTGGCTCATCCTCAACCTTCAGATCTCAGTTGAAGTCTCGCCTCCTCAGAAAGGACTTCCCCAGTCATTCAGCAGAGAGTAGCCCCCCTCCCCCACGATCCTGAATCCCCATTAACATCCAGTTCTTTTCCTTCAGGACGCTTCCGGCAATCGTCAGTATTACATGGATCTGTTCTCGCTCCTTTTCTTTCTCCTCTCACCCCAGGCCCAAAGCTCCATGATGATGGAGATTTTTGTCTGCTGTGCTCACCCCTGGGCTTGTCAGGGAAGGCCTCACTGAGAAGGGGAAGTTTGAAGAAGAGGCTAGCACTGCTGTGACTTAAACATGGAGGCCAAACGCCTCTGCCTGCCTCTCAAAGCCTTTGACAACCTGGGCAGCCCTTAGCCAGCCAATCCTTTTCTCATT
The DNA here is from genome assembly GCA_017311185.1 of Proteles cristata cristata. Lineage (NCBI taxonomy): Eukaryota > Metazoa > Chordata > Mammalia > Carnivora > Hyaenidae > Proteles > Proteles cristata. Next base: position 35,587 of record JAESUZ010001980.1, read on the forward strand.
CACAGCCCCCCCTCCCGCCCAGGACACACTCTGCACTCGGGTCAGAACTGTGTGTCCCACACACTCCCACTTGGAACATCTGCCACACTTACTTATACAGTCTTTAAAACACTGTGATAAAGGTACTGTCCTTATACCCATGTTACAGCTGAGGAAACTGAGGTTCAGAGAGATTACGTAACTAGCCCAAGGTCACACAGTCAGTAAGTGATGCAGCAAGATCGGATCCCAGATCTATTTGGACTCCAGGGCCCATGCTCTTATATACTATGAAATACCAATACTGTAACAGAATAGGCAGCATGGAGGAGATCAGCAAGGAGCAGAGAAAGGGGTATAACGGACCCTCATGAACTCAGGTCTTTCTGACACCAAAGCTTGTGTTCATGACCTGTGCACAGCACACCGTGTACCAGGTCTTCTGGGACAATTCAGATTTTCTTGTTTTCCCAGGCGAACTATTAATACTGTAGCCTTTCACTGATCAATTGTGATTTTGTTAAGGGGCTTGGGTATTTTACACTTACAGTACTTCTCGCCTTCCTGGAGCTCACAGTGGCATTTCCCTCACTCGCAGGAAATTAAGAAAAAGGAACAAAGGAAAGAAAAGGTAAAGAAGTTACGAATGTATCCTTGGGCATGACAGTTTCATTATGGGAGTTCCTTGTGTCTTCCATATGTTACATCAGTATTCCTTGAAAACCATATTTGATGATGAGGATACAGGAAGGGAGGCATGTGTCTAATACATGCTGTATGGGCCATAAACAGTGGTTGAACACTATTAGAAGACAGTGGAAATAAGTCCACATCTTGTCTCTGTGACATGGTCTGGTTACTGCTATAATCACTAGTACTCGTTGAGAATCTGAAATAGGTCAGACACCGTGCGTGGTCCATGGCACTCTGTCTTCATGGGAGACAGAGACAGAGTGTAAGAAGGGGACAGGCAGAGAGAGAGGGAGACAGAATCTGAAAGCAGGCTCCAGGCTCTGAGCTGTCAGCACAGAGCCCTATGACGGGCTGGATCCCACGAACTGTGAGATCATGACCTGAGCCAAAGTCGGATGCTCAACCCACTGAGCCACCCAGGCGCACCCCATTATTCGCATTTTATTTATTTTTTTTTTAATTTTTTTAACGTTTATTTACTTATTTATTTTTAATTTTTTTTACATGTTTTATTTATTTCTGAGAGAGAGAGAGAGAGGGACAGCATGAGCACAGGAGGGTCGGAAAGAGAGGGAGACACAGAATCTGAAACAGGCTCCAGGCTCTGAGCTGGCTGTCAGCACAGAGCCTGATGTGGGGCTTGACCCCACAAACCATGAGATCATGACCTAAGCCGACGTTGAACACTTAACCGACTAAGCCACCCAGGTGCCCGTAATGTTTATTTATTTTTGAAAGACAGAGAGAGACTGAGCATGAGAGGGGGAGGGGCAGAGAGAGAGGGAGACACAGAATCTGAAGCAGGCTCCAGGCTCTGAGCTGTCAGCACAGAGACCGACACGGGGCTCGAACCCACGAACCAAGATCATGACCTGAACTGAAGTCAGGTGCTTCATTGACTGAGCCACCCTGGTGCCCCCCATTATTCCCATTTTAAAGATGAGGGGGGTTTAGTGACTTATCCAAGGTCCCAGAGTTTCTAGGTGGCAAAGCCGGAGTTCAAAGCCTGATCAACTTGATTCCGAAGCCTACGTGTTTAACGACAATGCTCACCTACTCCCTTCTACGCTGCGTTGCCTCGCAATGGCATCCAACAGTCAAAATCATCTTAGAACCTTCAATATTTGCCATATAAAAGGAATACGAAAGGAAGTGACTTTTCTACAAGGCTCACCCAAACAACCATTTATTGATACATTAAAATTTCCAAGAGCCAAGAATGTTAAATACTAACACCCCCGCCCACCATCCAAAGTCACAGCAATGCAGGTAATAAAACACAGCAAAGCCCACGATGAAATGTGTATTAACTCCCGTCTCTGTCTGTGTGTCGGTTTCCGCACCCAGGGCCAAGGACAGGAGGGAGCCTGGGTAGAGCTGTCCAGCAAGGGTGCAGTCGGGGAGCGAGCGAGGCACAATGGGGACCAAATCCCAGTGGTGCCCCGATCCTGCAAACAGTCACTGCGTTCAGTTTCACCCATATCCTCAGACCACCTGCCGCGAGGATGCAGAGACGAAACAAGACGGTCCCCATGCTCTAGTCCCCAGTCCTTGTGTTTGGTGTGAGGTGGGGGAGGGGAGAGGAGAGAAGAACAGAGCAGCAAATACCAGCTCGAAACCTTTGTCCCTCCTGTGAATGCCCTTAGCATTCTGGCTGGCCCTCTCTCCCAGCGCTATTACTTTCTGGCTGGGGTTCTGTGCAGCGGCAGTGTCCTATGGTAGCAAGGGTGGAGCCTGGCGATCGGGCTTTGCCTCAAATCCCAGGTTCTCCACTTTATTTATTTTTTAATGTTTATTTATTTTTGAGAGAGAGAGAGAGAGAGTGCCAAGCAGGCTCCGCACTGACAACACCCAGTCGATGAGCCATGAGATCAGGACCTGACCCGAAGTCGGATGCTCAACTGGCTGAGCCACCCAGGCACCACCCCACCCCCCGCTCCTCCATTTAAACACCTGAGTAACCTTGAATCAATCCTTTAAGCCCCCATGACCTCAGTTTCCTCGCCTTGACGACAGGATTTACGACAATGTCACAGAGCTGTTGGAAGGAGTCAGTTGGAAAGATGCTGTAAAAGGTGTCACACGGGACCTGGCACATAGTAGGTCGTCACTAAGAGGTGCGGCATATTGTTCTTAGGAATTCACCTTGCCTCCTGGAGCAGAGGGCACGCCCCTTATAGGCACCAAATGTACATCATATCTGTGTCCACAGATTATGAAACATGTGGTCTTGTACATAAGGGACTATTGGAAATAGCTATATAAAGAATGAAAGAATGAACAAATCATGATCGTGTGTGAGCAAAAGAATTACAAACAGGAGCACCTGGGTGGCTCAGTCGGTTAAGTGCTGACTTCAACTCAGGTCATAATCTCACGGTTCGTGGGTTCGAGCCCTGTGTCAGGCTCTGTGCTGGCAGCGTGGAGCCTGCTTTGGATTCTGTGTCTCCCTCTCTCTCTCTCTGCCCCTTTAAAAAATGACATGGTGCTTCAGGGATTCAAAGGACAGTAATGTGTCTCATTGTTGAGGGCGGGAACGAAAAAAGAAGGGTCGGGAAAAGCTTTAATGAAGAGACATATTGGTAAACAGAAATGACATTTCCACCAAAGGAGCTTGAACCCGTGTGTAATCTGGCTTCAGAGTGTCCCTCTTTCCAAGCTAACGCCAGACTATAACTGATATTGTGATCCCTCCCATAGCGTAAGTGGAACATCATGGTGTAGGAAAAAACCAAGAAAGCCAAGTCCTACCTGGTCTGCTGAAGACTTGCTGTATCATCTTGGGCCTGGCCCTTCACCTCCCTAAACCTCAGCTTCTTCCTCTATATCATGGGGACCCCCACAAAAAAATCTGTCATAGAGTTGCTGAGAAACATGTGTTCAACAAATGGCAGCTGCAGTTTCTATTCTATCTCCTTCCCAGTGCTGTGAGCCAATCTACTCACAAGCTCTTTCCAATTTGTCAAAATGAACCCAACTTCTAGGCACACAGAGCTGGCCAGGGACCCGGCCACCTGGAATATGAGATTTTGTGTGAAGCTTTGCATGTCGCGCTTTTTTTTGTTGTTGTTAATATTTTTTAATTTATTTCTAGGAGAGAGAGAGAGAGACAGCATGAGCAGGGGAGGGTCAGAGAGAGAGGGAATCACAGACTCTGAAACAGGCTCCAGGCTCTGAGCTGGCAGTCAGCACAGAGCCCGACGCGGGGCTCGAACCCACGAACCGCGAGATCGTGACCCAAGTGAAAGTCGGACGCTTAACCAACTAAGCCACCCAGGCTCCCCTGCATGTCACTTTTAGCATTAGTTTTAACAAGGGCTGTAAGCTCTGGAACGTCTCGAGGTGCCTGGGTGGCTTGGTTGGTTAAGCCTCCAACTGCTGATTTCGGCTCAGGTCATGATCTCACAGCTTGTGAGATCGAGCCCTGTCTGGCTCTGTGTTGATAGTGGGAGCCTGCTTGGGATTCTCTCTCTCCCTCTCTCTCTCTCTCTCTCTCTCTCTCTCTCTCTGCTCCTCCCATGTGCATGCTTTCTCTCTTTCTCAAAATTAAATAAATAAATAAATAAATAAATAAATAAATAAATAAGACTTTAAAAGAAAAAAGGTCTGGAACACCTCAACTCCTTTGGCATGATTGCAACTTCATCCAGCATATGATGGCTTGGGTGAAATGGGATTGCTAGAGAATTTTGTAAGACTCGAGGGTCATTAAAAGCTTTGGAAAACATTCCCACCAAAGGAAAATAAAATGAACTCAAAGCCAGCTAAAGCACGGATTCGGTGTGCAGAAAGAAGCCGTCCCGACCAAGGAAGGGAGAGGCGGTGTGGCCGTGAAGGCAAGGACACGGGGGAATCGATGGGGAGCTTTGCCTATACAGTTTGATATCCTACATTTTTGGTTTAAAGGTAAATAAAGCTACAGACTATATCAGACAAAAAGGAGGGAACTTCCAGACCCATGATGATATATTAAATTCCATCCCAGGCTCAATAAACTGACTTATAAGACTTATAAAATCTTTACAGGGCTCTTGACAGCTCCACGTGTACTGATGGCCAGAAGTATGGGACCTTTTGCAAAACATCTGCTAAATCATGGATCTTGGCGAGAATTTGACTGTCTGTTCATAATGACAAAATACAAAGGGAGTAAAGTGCACTGAGGTTTGAGGGAGTGGATGTGGGTGTTTTTGCACAATATAGGGGCTGCTTATTTAATTTTTTTAAAGCTTATTTGTTTTGACAGAGAGAGAGACAGGGAGGGAGGGCGGGAGGGAGAGAATCCCAAGCAGGCCCCGCACTGCCAGTGCAGAGCCCCATGTGCGGCTTGATCTCCCAAACCTAAGACCATGACCTGAGCCAAAATCAAGAGTCAGACGCTTAACCGACTGAGCCCCCCAGGCACCCATAGGGGCTGCATATTTGAAGTGGCATTACGTCATGGCCTCCATGTGTAAGATGCATTTCTGACCATATTGGATAAAAGCTTCTCTCTCCCAGTTTTCACCACGCCTGAGCAACGTGACTTTGTTTGTCACGTATTGAATTACATGGAGGGTCTGTCTATGAGAAGACACAAAGTTTCTGGTAACTTCTGGCAAACATGAGCTTGAATACATCGCGCTCAGAAAGCTAAAAATAGTTTCCTAATAATTTTAACAGGAGTTCATGTACAGATGGGAAGGAGCAGACTTTCAGGGACAAGCAAGTGGTTTTTCATTGTCCAGGAAATTTGCAAATGAGAGCGACCAGAACTTTTTCGTATCACGCTGAGTTTTGCTTCAGAACGCAAGTGCTTGTGGAGTGAGAACGTGGCGGGACGGGCTGGCAGAAGGGGCTTTCCTCTTTCCCCTTTTGACGCTATGTTTTGGATTTTTGACGTTGTAAATAACATACTGCTCAGATGATTGGAATGTGAACAAGGAAACGGAGGGAAAATGCTCTTGGTGGCCTCAAAGGAGAAGAAAGTTGGTTAGTTAGTTGCTTACTTTCTAAAATCACAGGGATGGGAGAAGATGGATTTTACTATGTCTGCTGACAACCACATGAGACAACTTTCACGGACGCCTGTCTCAGGAGGGTGCATCTAAGTGGAAAACAACCAAATCTTAACATCCACTGGCCTTCCATATGCTGGGCACATGCTTGGTATGAGCATGGAGAGAGAGCGGTAGAGAAGGCAGGTGGGGTCTTCTTGGAGTTCAGTAACACGGACAGGCACTCAACGAGATGCGCGGGAGGCAGGGGGGCGTCGCTGTGGTAGGAGGGCAAAGGTAGAGCGAACATGGCCTGGGTTCGTGGGGAGCTCGGGGCCTAGTGGGAGAGACGCAACAGCAAGTGAAGATTCACAACACAGAGCGATAGCTGATGGGAGGAGGGCACTCCGGACCATGGGAGCACAGCAGAGGGAAGGGCCCACTCCTCTGCCTGGGGAAGGTGGGGAGGGGCTTCACAGAAGGGGACCAGGAATCCAGGGCCTGAAGGATGAAATGGCTGAGGAATGAGGTGGTCTAGGACGCCAGGGCGCTGGCGGTCACTGTTTCCCCTGCAAGTGACTATGACCTTTGAGTACAGACTGACGGCCTCACTCCGTGAGCAGGAAAGAGTTAAACCTCACTTCTGCCAGTCCTTTTAAGGTTCTTGAAATCCCAGGGGAGGAAGAACTCGAAGGCTGCCTCCTAGCAGTAGTAGGAATGCTTTTAAGGGAGGAAACTAGGAAACATCAAAGACAGGGTGTTGTTTCTGGGTGAGTGGAAGGAGCCTTGGGTTTGAGTCCCGGCTCCACCACTAACTAACTGACTACATAAATAAATAACTAAATAACTCTTTGATCTTCAAGGACACTCGTCATTTTCCCTGAGACTCAGTTTCTTTATCTGTAAAATGGTAGGCGTCATGTCTGTCTCCCAGTATGGTTAGGAGGATCAAGTCCAGCGATAGAGGGAAGGGGCTTTGCGAAAAGTACAAAGCCCACTACAAACATCAGCTATTGTTTCCTGCAAGGGGAGGGACGGAGCATTTGGGGGTTTTTTCCTGGTGTCCTCGGCCAGGAAGCCAGTCCTTTCCCGACGAGACGAGCAGGCTTCCTGAGGGAGACGCACACCCCTTTCCATCGTCCACGCAGACAGCGGGAGGAAAACCAGTAACCTGTCCGGCCGGGCAGCCTGGGTGGGTGCCTTTGTGGTGTCGAGGGGCTCAGTGAGGCCTGCTGTGGTGGTCTGGGGGAGGGCAGAAAGGTCAAGGAAATTCATGGTGAAGATGGGGACCGTGCTACCAGCCGCTCAGAGGAGGAGTACGTGTGTGCAACAGACAGTAGCTGAACAGGTAATAAAGGGCGCTGTCAAGAGAGCTTGGAAAAGCAAAGCCCTTCTGGAAGCGGAGGCAGCATAGCACAGCGGTTAAGAGCATAGGCTCCGGAGCAAGCTGCCCTAGACCTCCAGCCCCATCGTGCAATCTTAGGTAAAATGGGAAATCAGATTAGAGCTGACTCATTTAGAGTGATTTGTTCCCTCCCTGAACATGGCTTCCCTAAGGGCAAGGTACGCTCTCCTCTCCCATTGACTTTGGACTTGGCCTCGTAAACTGAGTAAACGGAATGTGAGTGGACACGGCATATGCTATGCATAAGCACAAGCAAGCTTCCCATGGGCTCTGGTCACTTGGCCCGGTCCCTCTTGCTCTTGCTGTATAGGAACAGCGTGCGCCGCACTGCGGCTGTTTTGTCCATCCGGATGAGAACGTGGAGCCAAGTCCAGCAGGCTGGATAGAGCCCCGCAGCACCACAGCTGACCTGGAGCTTCCCATCATATGAACAAGAGATAAAGGGGTGTTCAAGTCCAGGGTCCACAAGCCACCCCCATGGCCAAGGACGGCCTGCTACCTGTCTTTGTATAACATGTGAGCTAAAAATGGCTTTTGTGCTTCTACAGGATAACAAACACTTCAAAAGAACATTTGAGGACATGTGAAAGTTGTAGAAAATTCTAATTTCTTTTTAAAAATTTTTTTTAATGTTTATTTATTTTTGAGAGAGAAAGAGCGTGAGCAGGGGAGGGGCAGAGAGAGAAGGAGACACAGAATCTGAGGCAGGTTCCAGGCTCTGAGCTGTCAGCGCAGAGCCCGACGAGGGGCCCAAATCCACAAGCCACAAGATCATGACCTGAGCCGAAGTCAGATGCTCAGTTGACTGAGCCACCCAGGCACCCCCAAAATTCAAATTTCTGTGTCCATCAATAAACATTTATTGGAACGCAGTCTATCTGTTCACACAGTTTATCTGGCTACCTTGGGGCTACGAAGGCAGAGTTGAGTAGCTGTCGCAGACACTGGATAGACCCCAGAGGTTACAATGATCTGGCCCTTTACAGACAAATTGTGCCCAACTCTGCTTGAAGCCCCCTTGAAGTTACTAGGGTTATTTGTAACTTCAGCAACCCATGACTAACACAGGAAAGCACTTACATTCACACAGCCTCAGTTTCTTTATCTGCTGAGTGGAAAGGAAAGCAGGACAATGCTCGTTGTGTTTTTAGAGGATTAAATCAAAGAGGGACACCTGGGTGGCTTAGTCGGTTAAGCGTCCGACTTTGGCTCAGGCCATGATCTCACGGTTCATGGGTTCGAGCCCTGTGTCGGGTTCTGTGCTGACAGCCATCCCAGAGCCTGGAGGCTGTTTCGGATTCTGTGTCTCCCTCTCTTTCTGCCCCTCCCCTGCTCATGCTCTGTCTCTCTTTGTCTAAAAATAAATAAACTATTAAACAATTTTTTAAAAAAGATTAAATCAAAGAGCACATTTAAAGCATTTAGATTTCGACCTGGCACACTGCAAGCATTCACAGTTATTGCAGAAGAGCCGTAAGATTCTGGCAGCAGGGGCTCCTGGGTGGCTCAGTTGGTTACATGTCCAGCCTTTGATTGCGGCTCGGGTCATGATCTTGCACTTCGTGAGTTTGAGCCTCAAGTCGGGCTCGTGTTGACAGTGTGGAGCCTGCTTGGGATTCTCACTCACTGTGCACTCCCTTTCTTGTGCGCTCTCTCACTCACTCTCTCTCTCTCTCTCTCTCTCTCAAAATAAATAAACGTTAAAAAATTTTTTTAAAAAGATTCTAGCAGCAAACACAAGACAAAGGTTGAGGGGCATCTGGGTGGCTCAGTCAGTTAAGCATCCAACCTCAGCTCAGGTCATGATCTCATGGTCTGTGAATTCCAGCCCCACGTCGGGTTCTGTGCTGACAGCTCAGAGCCTGGAGCCTGCTTCAGATTCGGTGTCTCCCTCTCCCTCTGCCCTCCCCCCCCATCTCTCTCTCAAAAATAAATAAACACTAAAAAATGTTTTTAAGATTGAAAGACAAAGGAAAGGAAGCTGAAGATAAGGGCAAGCTAACATGCAGCAAACAGAGACACGGATCTTACCACCTGTGGCTGGATAATGCCCTGGGAGACAATAGTGACCCAGAACCAGCTCAGGTAGGACATGCTTACAATACATTGTAAAGTGGCCGCTAACTGCTTAGTAAATCTGTTTAAAAGTCATCTACGAGGTGTAGCTTGTTAAGCAACTATCTTGGGGCACATGTCACAGTTTAAGAGCCCCCAAAGGGGCATGTTAATATCAGAAAGATCCTCCTTAATCACTATGTTGTATCACTGAAACTAATGTTACATGTGTGTCAATTATACTCAGAATATATATATATATATATATATATATATATATATATATATATATATATATATAGTGTGTGTGTGTGTGTGTGTGTGCGTGTGTGTGTAAAATATCCTCGCTGACCACTCTTCTGGTGTTTGAGTTAGTACCCAGATAGTAATCTATCACAGCCTCTTCTACCTAGGAGCCAAATATTGTTGAGGGGTGAGGTGAACAATCACCTAAAAAAATGGGGCGCCTGGGTAGCTCAGTGGGTTGAGCATCCAACTTTGGCTCAGGTCATGATCTCGCGGTTCGTGAGTTCGAGCCCTACGTCGGGCTCTCGGCTGTCAGCCTGTAAGCACAGAGCCTGCCTCAGTCTGTCCCCCCTCTCTCTACCCCTCTCCGGCTTGCGCTCTCCCAACAAATAAATAAATATTTTTAAAATTACCCTAAAAAGAAAAAGGATGGTCACACTGAGCCACATTCCACATTGACTCAGGCTTGGTTGAGCACCTGACCCCCAGTGGTCAGCAAATTGCATATAAATGGTTTCAATACAGTGTTCTTCCTTGACTCCAGGACGCATATATATCAATATAGAGTCATCAATATAAATCACTAGTGCAGCGTGTTTATTCTGTTGCGATCTCCATTCCCTGGACGCCCAGAGGAAGAAAGCAGGTAAGATTAAAAGGGTGATTTTTAAAAAGGGCTTCAGAAGGCATTCCGAGCTCCTCTGGATGCTCAGAAGGGGACATAAATTAAAATCCTTCAGGAAAGAACAAAAATGCTGGTCCCTTTTGCTCGACTCCTTCTGGAGCCCTGGGAGGCCCTTCCTAAAATTAAATTAATTCCCTTTCTCTCCGAAAGCAGAGTCACCTGACTCCACTCCCTGTTCTCCCCGGTGTAATCCGCACTAGGCAGAATATTGAAAAGTATTCCCAAAGTAGGTAGAGTTTGAATTAATTACTTACTTTATTTAACTTCTATGGTTCTAAAGCTGAAGTGTCTCATAGGTGATCTTTCGAAGGTTAGATGATGTGGAAACATCTTAGTCACTGGCCAAATATTTTATTCTTTTCTCCCTTCCCAGATGTAAAATCCATTAGTCGTTAAAGCTGCCTCTGTGTTGCTATAAAGTGGGAACCAGAATGCTCTCCTCAGAAATATTAGATACTCCACAAGTTTCTTTGGAAGCTCACCGTTCAGAGCATCTGTAACATAAGGCTGGGAACTCAAAGGTGCCTCTCCCATGGCACTTGCTAGGAGGAATTTATCAGGCTGTTCTGAATCTGCTAAATCATCTTGACAGCTTGCGGCGGCCTTTTCAAAACCACAGGCACCATTTTGTCATGGAGATCACTTTTTTATTTCTGTGTGATGGTCCAAACAAGCCAAAACCATTCCACGTAATTTGGGACTAAGGGGAAACACATTGCAGAAGGGTCCCGGAGCGGCGCCGCGGATGACGCTCTAGGACTTGCTCGCCAGGGTCGGGCCGGCCTCGAGCGCCTCCATCTCCCCTCGGAGGCTCCATCGTGCTTTGTGGCCGAGGCTGCCCCATCCTCCATTTCAACCCCTACGACTTTCCTGCTTCTCTCCTGCTTTTCTCTGTGAATAAATCATGCACAAATCTGCCACCACCCCTCACTTCCGTCACTTAATCTGCGCTCAGCTGCTCTTGCCCATCAGCCTTTCCCCCTCGTTGCCTACAGCGTTCATGCAAGGCAAAGAGTTCACGTTCTCTTATTCATCCGTGTCCCACTGGACTGGGAACCCCGTACGCACAGAGACTACGGGCTTATTCCTCTCTGTGTCTCCAGGACATCGGATCGCCTGGCACACGGCAGATGCCTCATATGTATATTTGTGGAACGAACGAATGAGTGCATGAAGCCATCGGCCAATGAGTTCAGTTGTTCTGCGAGTAAAATGAGACTTCAGTTATCCAGAACCTCTGGAGAACTGGCTGAGGGTTCTTTGTGGGGACTAGGAGGCCCTTCCGGGGCTCCTTGGAGTCTTTGGTAAATTCCTGGTTCTCCGTGATGATGGCGGCCAGCAGTGGGCGCGTGGGATTATGAGTATGCAACTCATTCCTGTATTCACTGAGCAAGCACAATTTTCTTAAGACAAGCTGCAGTGTTCTGTGGTGGCCTACTTGTCTACTTGTGCTGGCCCTACAAAAGACCCTATGCTGGGGTCTTTGTCCCCAAGAAACCTAATGATGTCACCTTCTTGGTCTCTCTGTCACCCTCTCAACCCCTGTTCTGTTATCAGAACAGAAGGTGATGGTCATAGTGGTGGTGGTGGTGGCGATGGTGGTTATGGATGACCCAGAAATGAGGAGCTCTGAGTGGTCCCAATAGATTCTCTGATGGAGGTTTAATCATACTCGGGTTTTTACTCAGCTCTGACAATATGTATATATGTTAGGGCAGCCCTTCCTTTTTACGGAAAGTCTCTCTCTTATGGATGACCTCAATCCCAACCCACTGCATTAGATTCAGATTTTAATTAATGCAGTCAATTCTAAATATGGACTGTTTAAACCACAGATGATCTACAACAAGCTAAAACTCTAGCTGACTTTCTGCTTGCTCTCCCAAACTTCCGCCCACCTCCACCTCAACACACAGGCACACATCTGACCTATTTCCTGTCCATTAGTATGACCTCAAGCCACAAAAACCAACCTTACCATCAAGCTAAGGAAAAAATACGTGGATGTCAAATCTATGGCCCAAAACTCATATAATCCAATCAAGCGTTTGACTCTGGACTGTTTGGCTTGTATATGAGGTGATGAAAACAAAATGGGTTTTCGGAGGCACTCTGGGAGTTGTTTTAAATTTCTGAAGCCAATAAGGTACCCGCTCTATAAATTACTACTGCAATACGGGAAACAGAGCCCGGGTAGCCTTAATGAAAAAATGTTTCTCTAAGTGCCCGTTTGCTCCAAGGAATAACTTCCCCAGTTTGACAACAATTAGCATGCAGTCACTTCTACAGGTAAGGGATATTTTATACTATATTAGGCCCATTGTTCAATTGGCTGGATGCTATTATGAAGCTGTTGAAAAGAAATAAATTTGCTGTTATTGTTAACTCTCAGTCTTGATAAGATATATTAATAACTTGGGCCTGACTGCATGTTCAAATGTAACATTGAGAGCAAAGTATTAGTGCAACAGGTGAGGTTCGATATTCAAGAAAGGACATTTAGTAAAAGGACAAGATACACGGCGCCTAGGAGGCTCAGTCGGTTAGGCCTCTGACTCTTGGTTTCGGCGCAGGTCATGATCTCAAGGTTTGCGAGTTCAAGCCCCACACCGGGCTCTGCGCTGACAGTGTGGAGACTGCTGTCTCTGGAGTCTCTCTGTCTCTCTCTGTCGCAAAATAAATAAATAAACTTTAAAAAAAGGACAAGAGAGCTTGAAGTGATTAATCAGAGTGGTCAATAATATGAACTCCTTCCAGAGGCAAAGGAATGGTCTGAACACACCCCTCGATCAGTTAGGAAATTATTAACGTGTAGTCGTCTTAAAATGAATCATGGCTCTCTGCAGGAATCCTCCTGTCTGTCAAATCCCAGTTCAGATGCTGATTTTGCAAAGCCTTCCTGGATCTCCCAACAGGGACGTCCAGGAAGCAGGAACAGAACAGACAAAAGCTCAGCTCTGAGGAAGTGTTTGGCTTGTTCTAGGAGCTTAAAAAAAAAAAAAAAAGGTCACTAATGCTGGAAAATGGCAAGCAAGGGTGACAGAGGGAGCAATGGGACTGGCAGAGTAGGGGAGGCATTCTTCACTCTAGGGGTATCAGAGAGTAATTGAAAAAAATTACACTGGGGGTGGACATGGGGGTGGAATGAGGTGGGCGATGCGATCTTATTGGCTTTCTCAAAAGAGCACTCCTGCTGCGGTTCAGAGTACAGACAAGAGAGAGATAATAACAGTGGAAACAAGACCAGTTTGTTGGCTTATTGAGGTGCCCCAGCAAGAGACGACGGTAGCTTACTTAGGCCAGTGTCATGGCGCTGGAGGCATAGACTGGGGGGCTGTGGAATCTCCTCTCCGTGCTAAAGCGTCTAGGATTATTTTCAGGGCCACTAGCTTGTCTCAGCCCTTCTTTGTCGATGTTTAAGCAGTGAATTTGTTAAGAAACACTGATAAAAGGTCTACTGTGTGGCCAGCACAGTTCATGATCAACAAGGGGCCAAAATAGAACTTGGAAAAGGAAACCAGAACTTTTCTAGTGGCCACGTGAGAATTTCCATTGGCAGTCCACGACTTAAAAGAACAAGCCACTCTCCAGTTAGAAGTGGTAATCTGGATCGAGTAATAGAGTTCTTGATGAGAACAAAAAAAATCTTTTAAAAATAATATGGAAATCAGGCAAATATTTCAGTAGATGCAAAACTAAGTTAGGTGTGGGGTCGAATGTCAGGAATTAGGAAAAAGTTGAAATAACATTTCATGTAAAACAGACAAGGTAGATTATGTTGAAGGCACTAAACTTAAACTAAGAGGGCACCTGGGTGGCTCAGTCAGTTAAGCGGCCAACTCTTGACTTCGGCCCAGGTCATGATCTCATGATTTGTGGGTTCAAGCCCCATGTTGGGCTCTTGGCTGAAGGGTCAGAGCCTGCTTAGGATTCTCGCCTTGTCTCTCTCTGTCCCACCCTACTTGTGCTCTCTCTGTCTCTGTCTCTCTCAAAAATGAATAAGTAAACATTTTTAAAACTATTTTTCATTTGTTTTTGTTTTATTTATTTTTTAATGTTTATTTAATTCTGAGAGAGAGAGAGAGAGAGACAGAGCGTGAACAGGGGAGGAGTAGAGAGGAGAGGGAGACAGAATCGGAAGCAGGCTCCAGGCTCTGAGCTGCCAGCACAGAGCCTGATGCAGGGCTGGAACTCACACATCGCAAGATCGGTGACCTGAGCCGAAGTCGGTCGCCCAACCGACTTAGCCACCCAGGCGCCCCAGTAGTCATTTTTTTTTTTAAAGCACTAAACTAAGAGTCACTTACAGTCCCAGTTCTGCCATGAAATCACTTTTTGACTTTAGGCAAAAGTCCCTTTGTTTTCTGGGCCATAGTTTCCCCACTCACGCCATGCAAGAGCTGGACTACATGGTCTCTGAGATCTTTTTGACTCTAACACTCTGTGAGTCTAGATCAGAACGAGTCTAACCGGGAGCCTCACAGCTAGGGACTGAGCTGTGGCACTATAACGAGCTATTCCTAAGACAATAAGGAGATGAAATAACACCCAACATAACATGATCTCCTTGACATGTAGTCCAGAAAAAAAGAAATGTATAGAGAGGAAGTAAACATACGGCGGGAGTCAGAGTTGTGTTACATTTCGATTGAGATGCAGCCTTGTTATGGGCGTGATCCTTACTGTGGCTACATACCGACACCCTTTGGCTTCTCGGGTACCCATTAGCAGCAAACCCTGATCTAGCAAAGGCAGCCCAGCGCAGTTTCCTGCGGGCCACGTGGTCCTATGGCACCGAGTTCGTCTGACCCGCAGCCTGTGAGAAAAGCACACTCACTGATAGTAAAACCCAGCAGACAATTTTATCCTTGAAATGGAAAAAGCACTTGGCAGACATCGTTAATTTCATGCTCCCCACATTCCTATGAGGTAAGCATCACACGCCTCCCCTACACAATAAACCAGAACTTGACTTACAGGAGGAGGAAAGTCTTCGTGCATTGAACTGATCTCCCACACACCCTTCTTCCTTCCTCAAATGTCCTACTTCTCATTAGAAAGCAGCTGTCTTCTCAGAAGTCGTTTTCATGTGTGCGACTGGTTTACATGGTATAAAGTGATTTTCCCTGTTTGTCAGATATGCAGAGTGATTATTAAACAATGCAAATAGGAGGAGCGCTATGGTGTGGAGCGTCTCTGATTTAAAATTCTACAAAACTTGGAGAGCAACCCTGGGAATTACGCTACACTCTCTGTAAACTGACTGTGAAAATATTATTAGGAAAACAATTCTTGAATACGGCTTCAGCACGTCTGTACGAGGCCGGCTTCAGAATTCCGTCTTAAGGCAACGTTTTATTAGTTCAGTTGCAGCAAAAAGTGACAAAATGGAAACCAATTAAATATGGTGGGGGAGGGGCCGTCTGGAAACATCTTGTTTAAATTGTGCAGTAAACATGTGGTTTCTAATTCTCTTGGTTACTGTGTTTCCTCTAAAAGGATGAGAAGCTCTTGTTCCCAACACCCCCCACCCCCACCCCCCACCCCCGTCTCCTACACAATTTTTGTTCCATTTCTGGAGTCAGCCAGACCCGGGATACTTTTCCAGAAAGAAGAAAATAAAAGACAAATAAAAAATTCTTTGGATTTGGTTTGCTTTTCCTTTTTTAAATGCGAACGCGGAGAGGTACACACAAAGGAAAACAAACTATCTGATAATTTGATGTCTGAGCTCTGGGAACGAGAGTTTTAAATTGGGTGAGCCGGGCTAGCAGTACTCGGCTAATGAAAGGTGGCCAATCCCAGAAAAAGCCAAACCAGAAGTTGAGCCCTGGGGAGTAATTAAACCGGGAAAAGACCCAAAATACTTCTCCTGGAAAGAAATGGAAACACAAAAGTATATAATCTCCCTCCAAACAGACGGGCCAACTATCTTGCGTAGTGAGCGCAGTGTATGATAATTCAGTTTTCTAGCCCCAGCATTTTTCCTCAGCTCATTTTAAATAAAAAGTTCAAAGTCTACATTCTGTTGCTGTCAGACATACTTCTCACACCTTGAAGGAAGGGAATTCAAAATTGGTTTTGAAGTGTCTTGCAGACTGAGACCTTTTTTTTTTAACCGCTTTAGTCTGTTCCTTTTAACAATTAGCTACTTATTTGGGAGTGGGGGGGGGAACGGTACCCCCCACAGAAAATAAAATTGTGCTTCCACTTTTGAGGGTTTTAAGCCACACCAGACTCTACTTCAATAAGCATGTCAAAAGACCTATTTGAAAGAATAGATTTTTTGTGCCCCAGGCCAAATCCATATAAAAAAAAAAACCCCACAATTGACCCATCTTCAGGAACTGTTCTAAACCTCCTGAAAGAGAAGGCTGCGCTCCTTTAGCAATTAAATAAACTCTGGACTGGAAATATACAGTATATGGATATGTGTAAAGCTGTCAAGGTATAGTGTCTCCTTAATTCCTCATCAACCTTTGGCTATTCTATTTGCAGAACTTCTTAATGATTAACTACAAGGAACTGATTTCATCAAAATGTGTCTCCAGATAATGAAGTAAAGGGAACGAGGCAGAATAGGTTCAGATTTCGGCATTAGCTTCAGATGTTCAGTAGATTGTGGCCAGGTATAGAACCCTCGAAGTTGTCAAGGAAACAGAGTGGCTTTGTGTGCCTGGTAGGGCTTTTCTTCTGCCTCTGCCTTCATGATCCTTCCTTTACACTAACGGAAGCAGTACTGTCTGTGCCTTATGAATGTTCCAAGTCACATGACACACTTGTTGGGAAATGTACCACAGGCAGATGGGAGTCTTAAATACCAAGACATTCCTAAGGAAGGCCTAATTGCAAATGCTCACTTCATTCTGAAATAGTCTCCAAAAATGGCATTTTCCGTAAACCGAGAGTCTCTTGAATTGAATCCCTAGAAGAGACCATCAAGTAATCACTGTGAAACATGCCAGTGTTAGTCTTTAATTCCCTCAATACTTTGCCCTTAGAGCAAAGAAAAATGTGATAATCCACTCTAATCATCGCACGGTCACTTACTTAACCAAAAACCCACTGATGGTCCTTCAACTTACGAATGGACAAGCAAACTGTGGTATATCCATAAAAGGGAATACTACTCAGCAATAAAAAGGAAAACAATGTAAATGACTCTGGCTCAAAGCATCATCCTAAGGGAAAGAGGCTAGACTCGAATGGTTACATATTTTGAGATTACGTTATATGTCATTTTATTTTTTTAATTTTTTTTAATGTTTTATTTATTTCTGAGAGAGGGAGAGACAGCATGAGCAGCGGAGGGTCAGAGAGAGAAGGAGACACAGAATCTGAAACAGGCTCCAGGCTCTGAGCTAGCTGTCAGCACAGAGCCCAATGCACGGCTTGAACCCACGAACCGCGAGATCATGACCTGGGCTGAAGTCGGACGCTTAACCGACTGAGCCACCCAGGCGCCCCATGTCATTTTAGAAAAGGCAAAAGGCAAGGGGGTAGAAAACAGGATCAGTGGATGCCAGAGGTTGGTGGGGAGGGAGTGGTTGACTACACAGGAGTATGGGGGGATATTCTGGGAGGTGATAAAAGTGCTTTCGTCTTGAATTGGTTGGTAATTAGGCATTTGTCAAAATCCATAGAGCTATGCACCAAAAATGGTGCATTTTACTATGTCAATTATACTTCAATAACCCTGACCTTTAAAGAACTTGTTTCCTTTTAAAGTTTATTTATTTAAGAGAGAGAACACAAGCAGAGGGGGGAACAGAGAAGGAGAGAGAATTCCAAGTAGGATCCATACTGTCAGCGCAGAGCCCAATGCAGGGCTCGAACTCATGACCAGAACTGTGAGATCATGACCTGAGCCAAAATTAGGAGTCTGACATTTAAATAACTGAGCCACCCCAGTGACCCACCCCCAAATCTTGTTTTCTACTCCCCCTCTCTGAACAAACCCATACTGATGGTAATTTAGCCTTAGTATGTATAAGTTCTCAGTATAGGCATACAACAAGTCACATGCATTATCATTGTGTAAAACCAGCCCACAGATTGGAATTAGAATAATTAGAATAGACAAGGGGCTCTGAAGCCAAATTTCATCCCAAGAATCTTTTCACCAAAAAATGCTTTAAAGTCCCCGTGGAAATATCATAATTCTAAAAGTTTCACTTATACATTCCAGGTTAGAATGACCCCAGGTTATCTTCAGATAAACTATAAAGATAGAACATTTTTGTAATACGGTACTTACATATATCTCTCTCCAAACCTAGGTTAATTAAGTTTGCCTATGTATCATATTCTGAATCATCAATAAGGCAATATTTGGACATTTTTTTAACCATTTGATCATGTTATACGTTGGGTAAAACAATATTTTCTTCTACTTTTTAATTAGTATTCTGATTACTAGATTGAAAACTTAAAAAAAATTATGCAAATCCAGAGTTAATAAAAAGGGGACACTTAGGGTACACTTACTGTGTATCAGACACTAGACCTGCCCTTTGTTATTATATTTAATTTAAAATTTTTGTGAAGTATGTAGGACTATCTCTGTGGGGGTTTTTTTGTTTTGTTTTTGAGAGAGAGCGAGAGAGCACAGGCACGCACCCATCCGCACATGCACGTGGGAATGGGGGAGGGGCAGAGGGAGAGAGAGAATCCCAAGCAGGCTCCACGACCAGTGAGGAGTCCTACTCAGGGCTCGATCTCACAACCGTGAGATCACGACCTGAACCAAAATCAAGAGTCAGTTGCTCGCCCAACTGAGCCACCCAAGCGCCCCATTTCATTGACATGCAAGGCAAGGTTCAGAGAGACTACGTGATGTGTCCCAAATCATCCAGCCAGTTTCTGGCACAATCTGGATCCCAACCCAAGTCTGGCGGCTCAAAAGTTGAAGAGTTGCAACTTCAAGGTGATTGAGGTTTACTGGGTGGTGAAATAGGTCTGAAACTATTCAAGGTTTCCACAGTAGAGTTGGAACACCAGTATGTGATTCAAAATATCGCCAAAGCAGTTTTCATTACCTCAAGACATCTAATTTAAGGATTTTTAGTAGGTCTGACTGGCCTAACTTCATCCAACTTTTTTTCCCATCTCAAATCGATTCCCTGCATTTCACGGGGTCTTAGAAGAGATCTTTAATCTTCCAAGCCTGCAGACACAGCCAGGCATTTTGAATGTTTTTAAGGATGTGTTTGTAAAGGGAAAAGCCAGGACCCTGATTTAAAGACACCCTTAGAGTGCATGGTGTTATGCCTAGAGCCACACTTGTGGCAGAGAAGGGACAAAGAGAAGTGGGGAAAAGACATTTGCACAAAGTTCCAAGCACGTCTGTTCTTCTAGAAAGAAGCTACATACAAAACACACATTACAGTCTGAAAAAGACAACCGTATCGCAAATCTCTTCCTTTCTTTTCCTCAGATGATTAAAAGATTAAAGAGAACATGACTGCCTTTTTCCGGAACTACGTACTCTTGGGCCGAGAAGCATGGCCCAACTGACTTCTGAAACTACCCAGGAGCTGTAAATGACAAAACCCTTCCACAGTGAAGGGTCTTTAGCTCATCTGCGCTACCCTAGAACCTGAAGGCCTTTTATCTCAGGATATTACCCAAATCCCTAGCATTTGAAAATCAAGTGAAAGCCCCAAGCTTTGTCATTAAAGGAGAGACGACCTTTCAAAACTGAATGATCTGTTTCATCTGACAAATGCCCATTCGCAATGTGCTGGGAAAAGATACCACAAGAGCCTACAATCAGGAAACCTGGCGCACACTGGCCCTTACCATCCTTCTTTGGGACTCCAAAACGCAACGTTGCTAAACACAATGTGTAGGTAAGACCGATCAGAACTGATGACTCCTCTCCAGATGAAACGCGAAGGGAAAAGCAAACGAAAAGCCCGTTAGAAATCCCTTGGAAGCGAAACAGAAGCATTATGTGTGGTTCTCTGTACGTGGAGTTTTCACGCATGGATCTCAGGGAAGACGTTACTGGCCCCGTAATTACATTCAGCCTGCAGGTCTGTTTCAAAGCAACTGGATTTTCGGCCACACCACTCCTACGTGGCAGCTTGCAACGTATTCCTTTAACAGCTAAAACTCCCAGATAAGAAAACGGCCAAATTCACACTATGTTTTGAAACTTCCTGACCCAAGTGTTTTGAATGCTCTTTTAACACTGCTGGGAACCCGTTTTTATTTAGTTTGCCCTCCAAGGTGTCTTGTTTTTTCCATTTGAAAAGAAAATTTTAAAAGCCAGTTAGCTGTGAAGTCCCTCCCACAGGCAGGTTTAATTACCTAACAAATGCTTCCCTTACTTCTCATACCCTTCCATGGCTTAGGAAGTGAGCTCCCCTTGAGAGAGGAGTGACTAAGTCCGGAGTAAGTCTGTGTGCTGAAGTCAGAGGAAACCCACTTCCTTGGTGTAGACAACCCACCTAATGTGCACGACAAGAAACCCGTTTAAATGGGTCAGATGTAAAAGTTGCTAATAAATTATTGTTTTCAGCACTTTGCAGTTTCGAGGACCTGACTCAAACATCCATTTCCTTCGGGGTATTTTCGTATGCTAAAACTCTCTCTGGTAACCAGATGGCATATTCCAAGCTTTTGAAATCTCATTAGCTCGCCTAGTTCTCCTCTCCATTGGATATTTAGGAGAGGGCCAGATGCTCAGAGAAGAGCCAAGGGGTGACGCCATGAGACTTGTTTCTTACAAAGCAGCTCTGGAGCGTTAGCTTGCCCAAAAGTGTGATTTAAACAACTTTACCCCAGGGGCCGCCTGGATGGCTCAGTCGGTTAAGATAGAGCCCCGTGTTGTGCTCTGCGCTGAGTGCGGAGCCTGCTTGGGATTCTCTCTCTCCCCCTCTCTCTGCTCCTCCTCCTCTTGCACGCTCTCTCTCAAAATGAATAAAGCTTAAAACTAAGAAAATAAAAAACTATACACGTTCCAAAGAGCAATACAGAAACACATACACACAAACACACAAGAAACTAGAGTAGATGTCACAGTGCTAAAGTTGGGACCCTGAAAGATATTTTCTTCCTGTTTCAACCCTCCTTTTCTGTGGTTTTTTTTTTTAGTTTAATTTTTACAAGAAGGCTCCATGCCCAGCACAGAGCCCAACATGGGGCTTGAACTCACGACCCTGAGATCAAAACCTGAGCTGAGATCAAGAGTCGGACACTTAACTGACTGAGCCACCCAGGCGCCTCTCAACTTTCCCTTTCTAATTTTCTTTAATGAGTATGCATTTTCTCTACATGGAAAATTAAATTCTAAAAAGATGATTTCTTTACATCGTAGAGAAAACAGCTTTGTATTTATGGCCATGTCAATTTTTTCTTCATAATTTCCCCAGGTGCCTCTGTGGACACCCCTTGGATCTGCTTATAGGTAGTAGTGAGTTATGGTTTTAAGTCTCTTCAGATTCAGAGCCTATTTTTTAAAAGTTTTTAATGTTTATTTATTTTCGATAGAACACAAGGCGGGGAGGGAGGAGAAGAGAGAGAGGGAGACACAGAATCGGAAGCAGGTTCCAGGCTCTGAACTGTCAGCACAGAGCCCGACGCAGGGTCAAACCCACAGACCATGAGATCATGACCTGAGCTGAAGTCGGACGCCCATCCAGCTGAGCCACCCAGACGCCCCAGATTCAGAGCCTATTTATTCCGGAACTGTAATTCCTTGCTTACAACAATTTGGAGCCTGCAAATGCGTTCTATCAATAGAGGTAAAAAGAATCATTTCCAGCATCGACACATTTTCACAGAGGACCTCCAAGGTAGGGATGAGGGGTCTCTCCCCCCTTTGCATTTCTATGGAACTTCTCATCCATAATGCTTATTTGGCATTTCGCTTTGTTGCCGACTTATATTTGATCGCGTTTTCACGAACGCACGTGTCATGTCCCAGGTAAGTAATAAAGTCCTCGGGCGAGCAGTGATGCTTTTTGTCCACAGCTTCACAAATGCGGTGCCTTGGATGGGAGAGTCACTCGGCACTTGTGATGATGTGTCAGCCTTATGCCCACACCTCGACCAATCCATGGGGTGGGGGTCGGGGGACAGGATGAGCATGACAGATTAGGACTGGTCATGAGCCACCCTCTTGGAGCTGAGAAATGGGTCACTTTTCCGGAGCATTTGGGGAAGAGAAAGCAAAACAAGGGATCCACTAACAAAGAGAATGGGGCTGAGCGAGTCAAGAGTGGCTTTACCTGCAGGAGCAACAGCAGATGACGATGATGATGATGATGATGATGATGATGATGATGATAGTGTGTCCATGTTGAAGAGTTCACCAGTGAGAAGATTTCATTCATTGGACTCTGGGATCTAGAGCATGCAGAGAAAAATGGGAGAATCCAGTTGGAAGGATATCACGCCATAGAATTTCCAGCACTACATACAGATAACACGGACCACATAAGCACCGATTGGTGTCTACAATAAACACCAACAACATAGGAAATGGAATCAGTTATGGCTTAATTATGCTGCGCTACTAAAAGTGTCCGTGCCAGAAACGTATTTGTTTTAGACAATTATTTTACTTCTCATGTGTAGAAAACAGAAGCCACAGATTAAAAAGGAAAAGACTCCTGCTGTAAGTTTGACAATTATGATTTGATATGCCCAAGAATATAAATGGATTCATAACACAGATTCCATTGATGTGCTGCAGTACATTCTAGTCCGTTTTTTATAAATGTGGATTGTTTGGGTTTTGCCTCATGTTTGCATCTTCCTTGAGGCTTGCACAGGCCTTTGCACTGATAAATACTGTCTAATTATCTGATGACCGAGTAAATGAGAGAGCAATTAACAAACAGTGAAAGCAGAGAGCATAATACTCATGCTATCCGAGTAGGAACATCACGCCCCTGCTGACACGAAATATTATTTTGCCATCATTTTGATCTCTGCAAAATACACCAAGTGTTAGGGTGGATGTGAGACGGTACAACGTAGGTGGGAGCCAATGTAAAGTTGAGTCAGCGTTTTTCGTCCCTCTTCCAAAAAAAAGAGTAATCACAAAGCATGTGCTTCAGAAAGCTAGTTCTGGAAGTTGAAAGGCTTTTTCCAACCAAGTCTAAGCAGTATAGAAAGTGAGATTACTTTTCACTTATTGGGCTGGAGAAGCCGAAAAGCAAGGCTCAGGTTGACTGACTAATCATCAGGGAACAGCTTGTTCACAGAAAATACACACACACACACACACACACACACACACGACAGTTTGGATAAACATTTATGTTATGCCTCTGTACCTTTCCAGGACAAGAGAATGGACAGGAAAAATGATTAAGAAAATTTCAGCAGGGCAGATGCTCAAGGAGACAGTCCTTTCAAGTAATTTTACTAAAATATATCAATTACCCAGGAGAGAAAGGTGCAGCAGCTCCAAAGTCTACAGAACCAGTCTATAAGAAAGAGCCAAGTAATTGAACATGTACACGCATCTGCGTGAGCTCTCAAAAGATTAAGTGATGAAATAGTTTTCTTTGGAAACACCTAGGGAATAGTGCATTTCCCTGAAATTGACATTAAACAGAAACAAGATTTCTGATAACAATGTGTAGATAAGAAGGCTCTGATTCAGAAAGTAGCAGCGTTGAAGAGGTCGTCGCACTCTGTACAAATATGGAAAATGACAGTAAATACGACCTGATGAGAAAGTAACAAGGCTATTACCTCTTTTAAGCCACATTTATAGATGGCATCCTGAAACCTTATGGTCATGACCCATCTAGTCAACTCTTACGGGAATTGAAAATTGGGCTTTTAGCAGACAGCAGCAGAAGGCTGTGTCAGGCATGTTACCAATTAACCACGCAGGCCATTCATTTTACAAACTTTTGGCAAACTTTCCCTAAGCATGAAATGGGAATGAAGAAATGTCTCAGTGGAAGGGATGGGAAGAAAGGAAATAAAATATCAATGAAAGGCTTAAGCCTTTAAAAGAAATGAAGAGTAGATGGGCATGGAGGAGGGCACTTGTGAGGTTGAGCACTGGGTGTTATATGGAAACCAACTGGACAAAAAACTAATAATAATAAACTAAATAAAAGAAATGAAGAGTAGAAACAAAGGGTAGGAGAATGTAGTAGTCAGAGCGCAGGATTCCAGAAGCAGATTGCCCACATTCAAACTGTGTCTCCACCAGTCAGTACCTGGGCAAGTTCCTCAAACTCTGGGACTCAGTTAGCTCATCTCTAAAATGGGAGATAAAGTAAACATTTCACTGAGTTATTGTGAGGACTCGAACATTGAGTCCAGTGCATGGCATGTAGGATACACAAGAAATGTTAGGTTTTTCTTTCTGCTCCTATTTTCATAAATAATAAAAATGTTGATGAGAGGCTGCTGTATTATTATATGGACCTTAGGTAGGTAGGGCTTCTTCTCACATATTAAAATCAAGTTCTTTCATATGCAAGTAAACTGGTCCAAATTATTCCATATGTTTCAGCAGAATGAAGATAATGGCTTTTTATTGAAGTGGCATTTCTATTGAATTTAGGGATCACTCTACAACAAATTAATCTCTGTGGCCTGGTGAGTTGTTTCATATGAAACTCTCTTTGTGTTAGTGGCAAAATACCAACATTCCTGTTTATTGGCCCATGCTCTTTAATCAAGAATCATAGATCGGGGCATTGGTTAAGTGTCTGACTTTAGCTCAGGTCATGATCTCAGTTCGTGGGTTCGAGCCCCGCATCCGGCCCTGTGCCTGCTTTGGATTCTGTGTCTCCCTCTCTCTCTATGCCCCTCCCCTGCTCATGCCCTGTTTCTGTCTCTCAAAAATAATAAACATTAAAAAAAATATATCATCGATCATATGCTATAGCAAGAGGAGCTGATTCTGATCATGAATGTGACTAAAACAGAATTCGTGGAGACAAAGGGAATGGTATCAGCCTCAGTGACATTTGTTCAGGTCCTGCGCATGACCCTAACAATAACACTTGCTTAAGAGAAGGGACAAAAAAGAGCAACAGAAAGGCCAGATATAAGGACAAGAAAGAAGAAGGAGAAACAAAAACGAGAATAGTAAGTTTCTTGCATGGGCACACTTATCAAATGCTGTCTTTCCCTTACCCTGCAATATACTTGTGCAAGCACACACACGTGCGTGTGCATGAGTGCGCATACGCATGCACACACACTTCTGTTCACCACTCATCCCTAGACTTGGACAATGGACAAACCTTCTGCAAGATGCAGCTCCCCTCACCCAAGATTCACTCATTTCATTTATGACAAATCATTGCCTGCAAGATAAAAAAAAAAAAAAAAAAGGTAGATAGTTATTCCCGGAAATGAGAAGGGATAGTCGGAGAAAAAGTGTCATCTAGTAGTGCCTCAGTCCCCTTGCCATTTGGTGATCTTTTTTTATAGATGACTTGAGTCAGGAAAACTTGAGAAGATAGCAACGAACAAATGAGATAACAAAGCCTAGTGGTTAATGTGGTGGTAATAAAACAGAGCGGTTAAATTAGAGCCAGTGTTATGCTGGTAAATGGTGGGGGTTGGGCCAGGAGCCCCGATATATAGAATTTGCCAATTTCCAGGGTGAGAATACACCCACCATGACAATTTCAAGTTTCCAAAAGACATCGCCATTCTCGCGAGATTCTTGAAACTATAACGATGGGCTCTCACAAGTTAGTGCACGCTAGCTCCCACACACTGCTGATTATAACTATATGACCTTATGGCATATAATCTCTCTGAGTCCACGTTTCTCTACTGTAAATCAAAATCACCTTTACTATTACAGTATATTTATCACAATCATCACCATCATCATTGTTTGAATCACATTTACAGCCACAGCTTCTATTTTTCATGCCAAAAGCACCTTCAATCACATTCCAAAGTGTCTAAGAAACACTATGGCTTTCCACCTCATGATTAGCCAAAGTAGCGTGGTCCAGTGTCAAAAGCCAAGACCATAGCGCCTAGGGCAGAGCATCTCCCAAAATGCCCCCTCAGTGATAGAGTTTCTCTCTAACCAGAGAGAAGGGAGGAAGGGGCAGGAAAGAGAGAAAGAAATAAAGAAAGAAAGAAAAAGAGAGAGAGAGAGAGAGAGAAAGAAAGAAAGAAAGAAAGAAAGAAAGAAAGAAAGAAAGAAAGAAAGAAAGGAGGGAATGATATGGGCTTCGTAAGGCTATCCTTATTTTTCTATTTTCTGTTTATACTCATCTATCCATCCATCATCCCTCTCTCTCTATTAAACTAGTATTAACCAAGTACCTACTCTGTGTGAGGCACTGAAGATCCAATGGTGCGCAAAACAGATAAAGTTACTGTCCTCAGGGAAATCATGGGGCGGGTGGGGTGGGACAGACACTGAACAACCACTAAGCAGACATGAGAGCTTTGAAGGAAAGGAGTAAAATATATGAACATATACGGCAAAGGAGCCTAACTTAGGCCAGGGATGGGAGAAGGGTAGAAGTGTGCCAGAGAGGGCTTCCCTCAGGAAGCGATGATTAAGCTGTGATCTGAAAAATAGACGGGAGTTGACAATGTACAGACAGATGCACAGAAAGCTGGTAGAGAAGCAATTGGCCGTTCGGGTCCGGACCTTTGAGGAGAGGTCTGGATTATACATACAGTTTAAGAGTCAGGGGTATATAGATGAAAACTGACTTCCAGAGGCTACATGAGAGTGCTCAGAGAAAGGGTAAAAATAAGAAGGTGACCCAGGATGGAGCCTTGATGAAATCCAGTATCCAGTGGTTACTAGTTTGATATCTGCATCCTCTACTAATTGGGCCTCACTCCTCCGGCTAGTCTCTGAAACTAGATTGCCCCACTCGTAGCCATGTTGATAAACACCTGGAGAGATCATATGTATAGGGATTAAGAAAAGGAACTTCATATGATAATTCTACTTTTAATTTGTTAACGAACTTCCACACTGGGTATTTACCCAAAGAACATGAAAACACGAATTTGAGAAGATATACGCACTCCTATGTTTATTGCAGCGTTGTTTACAATAGCGAAGGTGTGGAAGCAACCTAAGCATCCATCCACAGATGAATGGATAAGGAAGAGGTGGTAGACATACACACTGGAATGTCATTCAGCCATAAAAAAACACAATCTTGCCATTTGCAACAACGTGGATGAAGCTAGAGGGTATAATGCTATGTGAAAGAAGTCAGTCAAAGAACGACAAATATCACAAGCCTTGACTCATACGTGGAGTTTAATAAGCAAAACAAATGATGGGGCGCCTGGGTGGCTCAGTCGGTTAAGCGTCCGACTTCAGCCTAGGCCATATTCTCGCGGTTTGTGGGTTCGAGCCCCGCGTAGGGGTCTGTGCTGACAGCTAGCTCAGAGCCCAGAGCCTGCTTCAGATTCTGTGTCTCCCTCTCTCTCTGACCCTCCCCTGTTCACACTGTCTCTCTCTCTCTCTCTCTCTCAGAAATACATTTACCACGATGAGCACTGAGAAATGTATGGAATTGCTGCATCACTATACCGTACACCTGAACTAATATAACACTGTATGTTAACTACCCCGGAATTTAAAAAATAAATACATCAATATTTAAAACATTTTTTAGTGTTAATTTTTGAGAGAGAGAGCGAGAGAGCATGCATGCATGAGCGGGGAAGGGGCAGAGAGACAGAAGAGACAGAGGATGCAAAGCTGGCTCCACGCTGTCAGCGAGAGCCCTGCATGGGGCTCGAACTCATGAACTGCTAGATCATGACCTGAGCTGGAGTCGGTTGCTTAACCGACCCAATACATAAATGTTTTTTTAAAAAGAAAAGAAAAGGGAGTTCAGTATCAGACCGAGCTGGGTTAGAATCCTAGATTTGCTTCTCTCCACCTTCAAAAAGTTATTTTAACTCTCGTCGCCTCAAATGTGCCATCTACAAATGAGATCATTATAGGACCCGTCACACAGCGGCTGTGAGGCCAAAAGAACATAATACACATGAAGTACTTGGCACAGCGTCTGCCAAGTAGGAATCGCTCATCAGTGGAAGTGAAGCCAAGAGCGCCCCGGCTCGAGCCTGCCCCTTAACCCCATGCCGGTGAGTGCCCATGAGCACAGCCAATTTGCCGCCGTGTCTTCTATTGGCGTAAGTGGCGACACAAGTGCTTGGTGAACTCCTCTGGCAATAACGTCACTACCAGTCACTTTAGGCTACTCTAGTGTTGGGGGAGAGGCGGGGAAGCAAAGTAATGCAAGAGCTTTCTTTATAGAATTTTTGGAAACAAATTTTCTGCACCACTGCATTCATAATATACACAGGGTTTTCTATAGTATAAGAAAATATATTTTCTGGAGCGCCTGGGTGGCTCAGTCGGCTAAGTGTCTCACTTTGGCCCTGGTCATGATCTCACGGTTTGTGGGTTCGAGCCCCGCGTCGGGCTCTGTGCTGACCGCCAGCTCGGAGCCTGGAGCCTGCTTCAGATTCTGTGTCTCCCTCTCTCGCTGCCCCTCCCCTGCTCACACTCTGTCTCTCTCTCTTTCTCAAAAATAAACAGTAAAAAAGGTTAAAACAGAAAAACAACCCATATTTAAAAAAAAAAAAAAAAAAAAGACAGAAGGGGGCGCCTGGGTGGCTCAGTCGGTTAAGCGTCCGACTTTGGCTCAGGTCATGATCTCATGGTTCATGGGTTCGAGCCCCATGCTGGGCTCTGTGCTGACAGCCAGCTCAGAACCTGGAGCTTGTTTCTGATTCTGTGTCTCCCTCCTCTGACCTTCCCCTGCTCATGCTGTCTCTCTCTCTCTTAAAAAAAAAAAATTAAACACTAAAAAAAAAAAAAAAAAAATACAGAGGGCGCCTGGGTGGCTTAGTCGGTTGAGCATCCGACTTTCGCTTAGGTCATGATCTCGCGGTTGGTGGGTTCGAGCCGCGTCGGGCTCTGTGTTGACTGCCATCTCAGAGCCTGGAGCCTGTTTCAGAGTCTGTGACTCCCTCTCTCTCTGACCCTCCCTGCTCACGCTGTCTCTCTCGCTCTCCTAGAAATAAATAAAAATATTTAAAAAAAAAAAAAAGAAAACTTTCTATAGAGACAGGGAGAAAACACGAAATATACTGCAGGAATAAGTCGCATGTCGAAGTAGTCAACCAAATGTATTTATTTTGTGACAAGGCCACTCAGACATACTCTGAATTACAGTTAAGTCCCCCCAAAAGGCAGACCTTATTTGGGTAATGGGCGTATCTTTACAAGATACACTCAAAGGAGTTGGCTTTTACCTATATATGCAAAAATTATAACTGACCTGATACAAAGTGCTATTGTAGCTTCTGACTAAAAATCAAATGTATGGTTAAGAGTAGGTTTTTACTTTTTTTTTTTAATTTTTTTTAATGTTTTATTTATTTCTGAGAAAGAGACCGTGTGAGCAGGGGAGGGTCAGAGAGAAAGGGAGACACAGAATCTGAAGCAGGATCCAGGCTCTGAGCTAGCTGTCAGCACAGAGCCCGACATGGGGCTTGAACCCATGAACCATGAGATCATGACCTGTGCAGAAGTCAGATGCTTAACCGACTGAGCCACCCAGGTGCCCCTAGGCTTTTACTTTTTAAAAAATTTTTAAGTTTTATTAATTTTCTTTTAGAAACCTCTGTACCCACATTGGGCTCGGAATCATGACCCTGAGATCAAGAGTCACATAAGAGCGGACTTTGAAATCACTCTATTAGAACCATGAAGCTACCCGAAACTGACAAACATAAACACAACATTGGGAATGAATTTCTTCTTTGACAGTGGCGCTGCCAAGATCTCGAATGTAACGCCTTCTCTTCCCCTGTACTAAGTCCTCGTCTGATAATCAACATTTACTGGACTCTAACTACATGCAGGTAGTGTGCTAAGTTCTAGAGGTAGAGAGGTGAAAAACCAAAGTCTCCAGTTTTGGGGTATTCATGAGATTGTTGGGGTAAAGACTGTGGCCAGAGTCTAAACATCATGATAAAGGTACTTGGTCCCCCAAAAATCAGCATGACTGAAAAATCATCTAACCACCAACCACTATGTTTTTAAATAAGTGAGCTATAACTGAACCATGAGGAACAAAAGAAGTTCAAGAAACATTACAAGGCGAGGGAATTTCCTCTGGGATGTATTTAAGAACTATCTATGTCAAGGATCTCATTTAAGTATCAAAAAGGTTTTGGTTATTCCTCCATGAAGGTTGGGGGTGGGGGATGGGCCAAAACGACATTAAAAAAAATCTCTTCCAGAATTTTATGATTCTGAAACTCCTTAACCAGAGCAAAAACAAATCAAAGGCTGATTTGGAGAGCTACTAGCAATCATTAAATAACCTTGAAGTTTTCTTGATTGCAGAATGGGGGACCAGATTGTGGTTGTGAACAAACTATAGAAATTCCCTTGAAAACATAAAATAAGCCATTTTATTCTTTTAATGTTTATTTATTTTGAGAGAGAGAGAGAGAGAAAGAGAGAGCACACACACATGTGCACAAGCAGGGGAGAGGCAGAGAGTGAGAGAGAGAGAGAGAGAGAGAGAGAGAGAGAATCCCAAGCAGGCTCTGTGCTGTTAGTGCACTGCTCAACTTGGGGCTTGAACCCATGAATTGTGACATCATGACCTGAGCCAAAACAAAGAGTCAGATATTCAACCAACTGAGCTACCCAGGCACCCAAAAGTGAGCCATTTTAAATAAAATATTCCCCAGAGCATCTGGGCGGCTCAGTCAATTAAGCGTCTGACTTTGTCTCAGGTCATGATCTCAGGTTTGGGAGTTCAAGCCCTGCATCGGGCTCTGTGCTGACAGCTCAGACCTGTAGCCTGCTTGAGATTCTGTGTCTCCCTCTCTCTCTGTCCCTCCCCCACTCATGCTCTCTCTCTCTCTCTCTCTCTCTCAAAAAGTAAAATATTCCTAAGCATAGTCATAAGGCATGTTATTCTTTTTTTCAAATGAACATTTAAAAAATTTTTTAACGTTTATTTATTACTGAGAGACAGAGAGAGACAGAGCATGAGCATGCGAGGGGCAGAGAGAGGGGGAGACAGAATCCAAAGGAGGCTTCAGGCTCTGAGCTGTCAGCACAGAGCCCAGAGCCAGATGAGGGACTTGAACTCACAAACTGCGAGATCATGACCCGAGCTGAAGTCGAAGGCTTAACCAACTGAGCCACCCAGGCACCCCTAAGTACTGTTATTCTTAAAGAAGCCAAAAATAGACAAAGGTAATGGCATAAAACTAAGTCACAAATATCCAAAGAATTATAGGGGTTACCTAGGTTCTTCTACGTCAACATCTCTTTCCAAGGAAGTAATCTCATGGTGTGACCTGACCTGCTTTGTGTTGTAAGTACTTAATTTCATATATATTTTATGGTTGCCTGCCTATTCATTCCTTTCTTTTGAGAGAGAGAGAGTGTGTGAGAGAGAGAGGGAGCAGGGCAGAGGAGCAGAGGGAGAGAGAGAATCTTAAGCAGGCTTCATGCTCAGTGAGGAGCCTGATGCAGGGCTCGAACCCATGACCGTGAGATGATGACCTGAGCCTAATCAAGAGTGGGATGCTCAACCAGCTGAGCCCCCAAGGCGCCCCTGCTTATGCATCTTACAGACACATGATCAAATTCAAGTCCTACTAGAGGCAGAGCTTATACCTTCCTGACATACCTCCAGAGAATGATTACATGGCTAGGCTAACTGGCTATTCAAGCACTGCACAGTTTGGATGCACGAAGGGCATAGGAATGGTCGGTCCCCTGCAATGAAACTAGAATTTTGAAAGTGGGATGTGTAAATGCTTTGGTACAAGAGAACGAGCCAAGTGTGTGAACTAGACTGGAACTTCGCAGCATCAAATACTTCTGAAAATAAATGGATCGATCAGTGGTTGGAACTTAGATATTGTTTTTGAAAGTATTATTATATAAACAGTTTCATTGGAAAGGCTTTTTTTTTTTATATAATGGGTTTTAATACCAAAACTAAAACTGATACATGCCCAAATATTTAAAGTTAAGCATCTGACTCTTGATTTTGGCTCAGGTCATGATCCCAGGGTCGTGGGATTGAGCCCCACGTTGGGCTCCATGCTGAGCATGAACCCTGCTTAGGATGTTCTCTCTCTCCCTCTGGCCCCTCCCCCACTTGTGTTTTCTCTCTCTCTCTCACTCTCTCTCAAATAAGTGAATTAAAAATAAAAAAAAAATTTTTTTGCTGATTTAATAACATAGCAAATAGCGGTGCCTGGCTGGTTCAGCCCATGCAGCATGGGACTCTTGATCTCAGGGTTGTGAGTTCGATCCCCACATCGTGTGTAGAGATTACTTAAAAATAAAATCTTAAAAAAAAGAACGCTGCAAATATATAGCAGCTGCCCAAACTTAATTATAGTGGTGTTCCTTAAACTCAGTGAGAAATTCTATACAGCCTGGTTTCCAGGGTTAAAATTTAGATACATACTCTGAAACGTTTCATAAAAATCCAAGCGTGGAGAGATTTTCTGTGTATGTGTGAGTGTTAAATTTCTTTAAAATTACTACTTATAATTTTAGACCACAGAGCCCTAAAAATTAAAGTTCTTTTTTCAGCTATTCCAATTTGTGGACGGGTGGGGAGACAGAGGATTTACATTGACATGAAATAGGAGGTATTGATAGTGTTGCATTTAGTGTTGCATTTTTATTAATATTTGTTGATTTGATGTTTATTCCTCATTATGAAATAATATAAAGCTAGAAACTTTTGTCTAGCAGCAATTTTAATCATTAGAAAATTTTGAAACAGAAAATCAGATTTTTAAAAATTGATGTCTTAAAATTACAGATTTGTACATACAACATTGTTAAGTAAATGATAAAGAATGTGTTGTTATTAAGTATACCTCATGGTGTTAGCATCAGCAACTCAAAGTATTTTCCAACAAAACACGACAAACAAGTAGATCACTGGTTCTGACTTTTACCGAGGATTTTCTCATAAACCAATTCTGAGGTTTCTTTTCTTTTTTTAAAAATGTTTTCCTTATTTTTGAGAGAGAGAGCACAGGTGGGGCAGGGATAGAAAGAGGAGGAGACAGGATCCAAAGCAGGCTCTGCACTGACCATGTGGGGCTCAAACTCACGAACCGTGAGATCATGACCTGAGCCGACCAAACCAAATTGGTTAGCCGGTCTAACCAAAGAGGTGAAAAATCTATGCACTGAAAACTATAGAAAGCTTATGAAAGAAATTGAATAAGACACAAAAAAAATGGAAAAATATTCCATGCTCGTGGATAGGAAGAACAAATAGTTAAAATGTCAATACTATCCAAAGCAATCTACATATTCAGTGCAACCCCTATCAAATAACACCAACATTCTTCACAGAGCTAGAACAAACAATTCTAAAATTGTTCTTGGGGGGCGCCTGGGTGGCTTAGTCAGTTGGGCGTCCGACTTTCGCTTAGGTCATGATCTCGCGGTTTGTGGGTTCGAGCCCCGCGTCGGGCTCTGTGCTGACTGCCAGCTCAGAGCCTGGAGCCTGTTTCAGTCTGTGACTCCCTCTCTCTCTGACCCTCCCCTGCTCACGCTGTCTCTCTCTCTCCTAGAAATAAATAAAACATTAAAAAAATTTTTTTAATTGTTCTTGGGAACCAGAAAAGACCCTGAATACCCAAAAGCAATCTTGAAAAAGAAAACCAAAGCTGGAGGCATCACAATCCCAGACTTCAAGATGGATTACAAAGCTGTAATCGTCAAGGCAGTATGGTACTGGCACAAAAACAGACACTCAGGTCAATGGAACAGGATAGAAAACCCAGAAATGGACCCACAAATGTATGGTCAACTCATCCTTTGACAAAGCAGGAAAGAATACCCAGTGGGATAAAGACAGTCTCTTCAGCAAATGGTGCTGGGAAAACTGGACAGCAAAGTGCAGAAAAATGAACCCGGACCACTTTCTCACACCGTACACACAAACAAACTCAAAATGGATAAAAGACCTAAATGTAAGGCAGGAAGCCATCAAAATCCTAGAGGAGAAGGCAGGCAACAACCTCTTTGACCTCGGCTGCAGCAATTTCTTACTCAACACGTCTCCAGAGGCAAGGGAAACAAAAGTAAAAATGAACTACTGGGACCCCATCAAAATAAAAACTTCCGCACAGCGAAGGAAACAAGCAGCAGAACTAAAAGGCAACCAACGGAATGTGAGAAGATACTTGCAAATGACATTATCAGATAAAAGGTTAGTATCCAAAATCCATAGAGAACTTAATCAAACTCACCACCCAAAAAACAAACAATCCAGTGAAGAAATGGGCAAAAGACATGAATAGACACTTCTCTAAAGAAAACATTCAGATGGCCAATGGACACATACAAAGATGCTCAACATCACTCATCCTCAGGGAAACAGAAATCAAAACCACACTGAGATACCACCTCACACCCGTCAGAATGGCTGACATTAACAGCTCAGGCAACAACAGATGTTGGCCAGGATGCAGAGAAAAAGGATCTCTTCTGCACTGCGGGTGGGAATGCAAACTGGTGCAGCCACTCTGGAAAACAGTCTGGAGGTTCCTCAAAAAATTAAGAATAGAACTACCCTACACCCCAGCAATTGCACTACTAGGTATTTATCCATGGGATACAACTGTGCTGCTTCAAAGGGGCACACGCACCCCCAATGTTTATAGCAGTGCTATCGGCAATAGCTGAAGTATAGAAAGAGCCCAAATGTCCATTGACTGATGAATGGCTAAAGAAGAGGTGGTATATATGTACAATGGAGTGTTACTCGGCAATCAAAAAGAATGAAATCTTGCCATTTGCAACTACGTGGATGGAAATAGAGAGTATTATGCTAAGTGGAATTAGAGAAAGACAAATATATGATGTCACTCATATGAGGACTTTAAGATACAAAACAGATGAACATAAGGGAAGGGAAGCAAAAATAATATAAAAGCAGCGAGGGGGACAAAAGATAAGAGACTCTTAAATATAGAGAACAAACAGAGGGTTGCTGGAGGGGTTGTAGGAAGGGGGATAGGCTAACTGGGTGAGGGGCTTAAGGAATCTACTCCTGGAATCATTGTTGCACCATATGCTAAATTGAATGTAAATTATAAAAAACAAATAAATTATAGGGAAAAAATGGCAGAACTCAACTGCAACACAGTATCATTTTCTTTAAAGATTAAAATAAACATTAGAAATAAAATTCTGAAAAAACAAAAATAATGGTGAGTATTCGGGGAGCCTGGGTGGCTCAGTCATTTTAGTGTCTGACTTTGGCTCAGGTCATGATCTTACAGTTCGTGAGTTTGGGCCCCACATCAGGCTCTGTGCTGATAGCGTGGAGCCTGCTTGGGATTCTCCCGCTCGCTCTCTGCCCCTGCCCCACTCGTGCAGCGCTCTCGCTCCCTCTCAAAATAAATAAATAAACATAAAAATTAATTAAGTCCTAAAAATGGTCAACGTTGCCATGGGTTTTCATGTAACAGAAACATAAATTTCATCGATGTTGATTTCAGATTCCACATTACAACTTAGCTTTAAGAAACTAACCCTTGCCAAGTTTGGGCATTTTATCGAAGAAAACTGTCCATCATCACCTAAAAAGGCTAATACAATAGCCTCCATTTCTGACTTCATTTCTGTGTGAGCCTGAATTTATTTTCATCTGCTTCAACCAAACCATTCATTGCAACAGACGGAATGTAGAAGCAGTCGTGAGAATCAGCTGTCTTCGATTAAGCCAAACATGAAAGAAATTTGCAACAATAAAAAACAATGCCCCTTGTCACAGTAAGTTATTTTTTACTTTGAGAAATTTAGTTTATTTTTTAATAAAAATATTAATTTGTTGACATGTAAGGGGCTTATAATTATATTTGCCATGCACATAATCAATGCTTTAGAATTTTTTCAGCTTTAATTTCCAATATGATAAGTAACAATTGATATAACCCACAAAGCTCTCTTGGGTTTTTGATCATTTTTAAGAGTGTAAAGTGGTCCTGACACTGAAACATTTAAGAACTGCTGCATTGCACCAAGCCTCTTCCCGTGATGGAAGACCGATATCACCAAGAGAAAAAGACAGAGGTTGGCTTACTGTACTAATGCCCACATTTTCAAAGAAAATATTTTCAAAGAAAATAAAAGTATGTACTAACTGCATGTTAGTACAAGCCTAGCTGCTGGACAGAGGGACGCCTGTGCTTTTAAGTATACAGCTCACCTTCCCCAAGGAGCCGTTCTTCTCTACAACCCAGTCTCTTCCTTCCTCCATATTGTTTCCCCTCCGCCATTAAACAAGGATGTACCACTCCATGTTTTCATTTTACCTCACTGTCTCCCCTCCTCTCTGTCTCTCTTTCACTACCAAATTTTCTCATTTGCCCCTGAGATGTCCTCTTTATCACCCAGATGACTGAAATATTTATTTATTTATTTTTAAAATATTTATTTTTGAGAGAGAGAGAGAAAAAGGGAACAAGCAGGGGAGGGGCAGAGAGGGAAAGGAACACAGAATCTGAAGCAGGCTCCAGGCTCTGGTCTGTCAGCACAGATCCCCAACTCGGGGCCCCAGCTCAGGAACCACGAGATCATGACCTGAGCCTAAGTCGGATACTTGACCAACTGAGCCACCCAGGCTCTTCTGTCACATGGATTGTTTAGAAGTGTATGGTTAAACTTGTAATTGATTGGTGATTTTCCAGTTATATATATTTTTTATTTTTTTTAATTATTTCTGAGAGAGAGCAAGATACAGCATGAGCAGCGGAGGGTCAGAGAGGGAGATACAGATTCGGAAGCAGGCTCCAGGCTCTGAGTTGGCTGTCAGCACAGAGCCCGACGTGGGGCTCCAACCCATGAACTGTGAGATCATGACCCGAGACAAAGTCGGACGCTCAACTGACTGAGCCACCCAGGCACCCCTCCAATAATCTTATTTTTAAGATTTTGTTGTTAAGTAATCTCTACACCCAACGTGGGGCTCGAACTTACAACCCTGAGATTAAGAGTCACATGTTCTGAGTGAGCCAGCCAGCTGCCCCTTTATGTTACTGATTTGTTGTTTAATTCCATTAAGGTCAGTCAACGTACTTTTCATTATTTTAATTATTTTAAACCTGTGAATATTTGTTTTATGACCCAGCATGTGGTCTATGTTGGGGAATATTGCATTTGCAGTAGAAAAGAATGTGTATTCTGTTCTCATTGGGTAGCGTGTTCTCTAAATATCAATTAGATACATTGGCTGATGGTGTTGTTCATAATGCTGATAACATAGTCTACTTATTCTATCAATTACTAAGGACGTAGTGTTTAAATCTGTAACTTTGTGGATGTGCATTTTCAGTTCTACCATTTTTTCCTTCATATATTTTGAAGTTCTGTTTCAGTTGCATATCCATAGAGAATTCTTTTGTCTTCATCATAATTTGACTATCATTAGGTAATGTTGTTCTTTATCCTTGCTAGTTTTCCTTGCTCTGAAGGCAATTTCATCTAATACTAATATAGTCACCCCAACGTTATTTTGATTAGTAATTGTGTTATATATGTATCTTTTCCCATCCTTTTCCCTTTCCCTTGCCTATTTAAAAAAATTTTTTTAATGTTTTATTTATTTCTGAGAGAGAGAGACAGCGTGAGCAGAGGAGGGTCAGAAAGAGAGGGAGACACAGAATCGGAAACAGGCTCCAGGCTCTGAGCTGGCAGTCAGCACAGAGCCCGACGCGGGGCTCGAACCCACAAACCGCGAGATCATGACCCAAGCGAAAGTCGGACGCTTAACCGACTAAGCCACCCAGGCGCCCCTAACTTATGTCTTTTAAATAATGTGTTTAGAGCTTTTATATATATAGTAATTGGCATGCTTGGTTTTAGGTCTACTATTTTATTAATTGTTTTCTTTTTCTTTTTTTTTTTAAAGAGAGAAAGAGGCAGGTTCTAGCCTGCTTTTTTTTTTTTTAAGTTTATCTCTTTATTTTGACAGAGACAGAGAGGAGAGTGGGGAGCGGGCAGAGAGAGAGGGAAAATCCCAACGTGGGACTCAAACTCACAAGACTGGAGCTCATGACCTGAGTGGAAGTCAGCAGTCAAATGTTTAACCAACTGAGCCACCCAGGCACCGAAATTGTTTTCTTTGTGTTCGCTCTGTTTTTCATTCCTCTGTTTCCCCTCTCTATCTTCTTTGGGATTATATTAATCCAAATATATTAATCAACCTATGTAAATATATATATATATATATATATTTTTTTTTTTTTTTTTTAAGTAGGCTCCATGCCCAATAGAGGGATTGAACTCACGATCCTGCAATCAAGAGTCAAATGCTCTACCAACTGAGTCAGCCGGGGGCCCTATATTAATTACAATAATATTGTTTACTATTCCATTTTAATTTATCAATTTTTTCTTTGTTTTATAATTTAAAGTGTTTTTATTTATTTTTAAGAGATAAAGAGACAGAGCATGAGCAGGGGAGGAGCAGAGAGGGAAAGAGACACAATCTGAAGCAGGCTCCAGGTTCTGAGCTGTCAGCACAGAGCCCGATGCGGGGCTTGAACTCGTGAATGATGAGATCATGACCTCGGCTCAGGACATGGTTGAATAGAACACTCAACTGACTGAGCCACCAGCCTGCCCTGAGTTGTTTTTTTTTTTTTAACGTTCATTCATTTTTGAGAGATGGAGAGAGACAGAACATGAGTGGAGGAAAGGAAGAGAGAGAGGGAGACACAGAATCGGAAGCAGGCTCCAGGCTCCAAGCTGTCAGCACAGATCCTGACGCGAGGCTCGAACCCACGAACCGCGAGATCATGACCTGAACTGAAGTCGGATGCTTAACTGACTGAGCCATTCAGGTGCCCCTATCCATTGAGGTTTTTTTTTGTTTTGTTTTGTTTTGTTTTTACTATATCTCTCTACATGTCTATTTAAGCGGTTACTCTAGGGATTACGATATACATACTCAATTTTGACAAACAAAAATGAAAGTAAAATAAAATCGTTTGTTTCTCTTATTCTTAATTTGTATAACGGTTTCCTAAAATAAAGCAACAACGTACTTGGTGATGAGAGCCTACGGATACGTGAAATGACTGACAGCAATGGTGTAGGAGACGGGAGAGGAGAAAAAAATGGAATCACATGAAATGCTTAATTAAAACCAGGGAAGGCAGAAAAAGAGAAGAAGATGGTGTATTTGCCCTTATTTATTGAACCATGGTTATAATAGATGCTTCAAAGTAGTTGTCATAATTCCTACATCTGTGTCATCTTGGAGTTGGAATCTGATGATCTTTTTGTTTTCTCCCTCGCAGATTGAGGTTCCTAAGTTTTCACATGCTGAGTCATTTGGGATTGCAGTCTGCACGTTTTGAATACTCCAGTACGAGCCTCTGGGTCTTGTTTGAGTTGTAAGGAGAACACCGTGGTTTTGTGCTTGTTTTCTTTTTCGAGATTGTTTTGCGTTTGCTTTAGAACCTGACGGAAACTGGTTGGGTTCGGGCTGCGCGATCCAGCCCAGCCTCCGTGGGCTGTGGCTCCAGTGTCCATTCGGTGTCCAGGGTGTTTGGAGCCTTACTCGGATCCGTCTTCATACACACCACTCGGGGGCCGCTCTGAGGCTAGGCAGTGGAGACTAGGTCGAGCGGTCTTTGGGATGACACTCAGACGTGTGCCCAGGAGTCCACACACCGCTTTATGGTGTCTCTCTCCCTGAGAAGTTGCTGCTTCTCGGGGGCCCTCCTCCGCAGTCCGCTGGCCACCACGCTGGGCTGTTCATTTCCCCGTTCTGATGCAACACTTTCCATCGTCTGCATAGGGTGTGTAGGGGAGGGAAGCTCGTTTCCTCTGCCCTTCTGAGTTGTAGGCTGGGGGCCCTGTACCCAAGAGGAGATTAACAAGAGGAAAACACACACTTTTATTTAATATAAGTTTTACATGACACGGGAGCCTTCATAAGGAAACGAAGGCCTGAAGCAGCAGTTACATCTGAGTGTTTTTATGTTAGGTTTGAGGAAGACTTGGGAAATCATGGAAACCTGTGAAAGCTCGAGAGACGACTATGAGCTAAGTGTAGTGAACTGGGAGAAATAGCAAGAGCTGGTCATTCCGAATGCTTTCGGCATCCCTCTGTCTTTGGAGATAAGGACGCCCCTTTCCCCCGGGTAGAGGGAAGACACATCACACATAAAGGTCTATGACCCAAGAGTGTCCTTTGTGCACTCGCCACTTCTCAAATTCCTTCATCTTGAAATATTCGATATGCCAAGGTGCCATATTTGGAGGCAGCATATCAGAATGCCATCAAGGGGGCACCTGGGTGGCTTAGACGGTTAAGCGTCCGACTTTCACTTAGGTCATGATCTCATGAACTCACGACACTGAGATCAAGACCTGAACTGAGATCAAGAGTCAGACGCTTAACTGATTGAGCCACCCAGGCATCCCTGGACCCGATTTTCATTTGAAACCTACTTACTAATTGGGTGACCTTAGAAAGATTACCTCAACTACGTACACCTCACTTTCCTCTTTTTTCTCCCCTTACTTTCCTCTTAATAATATTTACCTCCTGGGGTTGCTGTCAGTTTTAAATGAGATATTGCATATAAAGTATCTAGCACAGTACCTGACACATAGAAATAGTAAACACTTAGTAAACAGGAGTTGTTACTTTTATAATTTGAGGTGAAAAAATGTGCTACTCTGGGACAAATTTCTGTCTTTGAAACTTTCTATTATTTCAAAATCTTTCTATTATTATCAAGCAAGAAGGCTATTTTATGTGCTTTTGAACGTTAGCACGAAAGTTCTAACATGGCTTTAAACAGCTATATTAGGGGCACCTGGGTGGCTCAGTCGGTTAAGTGTCCGACTTCGGCTCAGGTCATGATCTCACGGTTCGTGGGTTCGAGCCCCGCATCAGGCTCTGTGCTGACAGCTAGCTCAGAGTCTGGAGCTTGCTTCAGATTCTGTATCTCCCTCTCTCTCTGACCCTCCCCTGCTCACGTGGTCTCTCTCTCTCTCTCTCTTAGAAATAAATAAAAACATTAAAAAAAAAATAAACAGCTATATTATGCTTATACACACCAGCACACATAGATATCCTACTGAATGTATGAATTTCAATTAAGTATCAAATTAAAGGTACAGAGTCTAGAGTAAGATTCTGTTTTATCTGCATTCACTACATTTCCAAGTATGAGTTTTATCAATCAGTATTGTTCTTATTCATGGTATTATCACACATGTTTATTAGCATGATTACACTGAATGTATTTAATGCTTATTTAGGATTTATTCATGTGTATATGTATCTTTTTAATTTTGAGGCAATATTTTTTAACGAGGCACAAATTCCAAAGTGGTTTATTATTATTATTACTATTATGATTATTTTTTTAATGTTTACTCATTTTTGAGAGACAGAGTACAAGCAGAGATGGAGCAGAGAGAGAGGGAAACACAGAATCTGAAGCAGGCCCCAGACTCTGAGCTAGTCAGCACAGAGCCCAACGCGGGGCTTGAACTCATGAATGATGAGATCATGACCTGAACCGAAGTCGGCCAGCCGGTTGCTTAACCGTCTGAGCCACCCCCGCGCCCCACTGTTATGATTAT
The DNA here is from genome assembly GCA_017311185.1 of Proteles cristata cristata. Lineage (NCBI taxonomy): Eukaryota > Metazoa > Chordata > Mammalia > Carnivora > Hyaenidae > Proteles > Proteles cristata. The sequence goes on from JAESUZ010001980.1 coordinate 77,253, forward strand.
TTTAAGTAACCTCTCTGCCCAACATGGTGCTCAAACTCACAACCTTGAGATCAAGAGTCGCATGCTCTGACTGACCAAGCCAGCCAGGTGCCCCTTCCTGAGTGATTTGAAGAAGCAATGTAGGCAGTATGATGTAGAACTCTGTGCTTATGGAATACAACTCAGTAATGGTAATAATAACTTGCATTTGAATATCGCTTTTATAATTTTCAAAGCACTTCCTCATAGCCTTTTGAAACTGAGTTAAATTGCACGCTTTAGTCCCAATAGTGAAAAATCTGTCTCCGCTTCAAAAATGGACTGAGAAAACTCAGTCTTTCATTTTGGTACCCTAGTACTTGTCTTTGCGCTAACAAGGGCTGGACTTGTGTCATGGACAGAACCTGCCCACTCTCCCAGGGGAGGGACCCCATTTTGTCCTCCACAAACTAAGTGGAGGACAGAAAATCATTTTCCTGGTAGGCATCACACAAAGTAATGCAAGAGATAAGAAACAAATAGCTTATTCAAACTTAGAAGGTAATTTAAATATACATAGTCATTTTACATGTGTAGAAGTACTCAACAAAAGATTTGTTGAATGAATGACCAGTTGAACTTCTTATTAATTTAAAAGATGAATTGCAAGAAGATAATATACAATTGAATTTCTACCACCCAGTTAAAAAATTTGTAATGTTTTTATCTATTTTTGAGAGGGAGAGAGAGAGAGAGAGAGCACAAGCAGAGGAGGAGGGACAGAGATGGGGGGAGAACAGAGGAGTCAAAGCAGGCTCTGTACTGACAGCAGAGAGCCCGACGCCAGGCTCGAACTCAAAAACCATGAGATCACGATCCGAGTGGAAGTCGGACACTCAACTGACTGAGCTACCCAGGCGCCCCTTTTGCCACACATGTTTTAAAGTCTATTTTCATTTATTTTGAGAGAGAGATGGACAGCAAGCGGGAGAAGCACAGAGACAGAATCCCAAACGGGCTCTGCACCCATCAGCACAGTCTGATGCAGGGCTCAGACTCACTAATTCGAGATCATGTCCTGAGACGGACGCTTAACCGATTGAGCCACCCAGGCGCCCCTCTGCCACACACTTTTTTTTTTAACGTTTTTTTTTTATTTATTTGTAGGAGAGAGACAGAGAGAGCGTGAGCAGGGGAGGGTCAGAGAGAGAGGGAGTCACAGACTGAAACAGGCTCCAGGCTCTGAGCTGGCAGTCAGCACAGAGCCCGACGCGGGGCTCGAACCCACGATCCGCGAGATCATGACCTAAGCGAAAGTCGGACGCTTAACCGACTAAGCCACCCAGGCGCCCCATGCCACACACTTAATACGATTCTCCTCCGGGCTCAAAAACGACAGGCTACGACTCAACTTCTGCTGAATTGCCCTCGCCTCCCAAATAGGGCACTTTCGCTTGCCATTTAATTTTTTTCCATCCTCAGACCTAGTCTGATCTCTTGCCACTCCCCTCGTTAAATCCTTGATGCCAGCCCACCTGGACTGTTCTGACCTGTTCTTTGATCTGAAGACACAGTCGCATCCCCCCCTCTTCCTATTTCCAGCTTACCTGTGGAGTCCTATCTGTGTGTGTGTGTGTGTGTGTGTGTGTGTGTGTGTGTAACAGCAATTCTTTAATGCTCCTGAATTCTGTGAGTCAGAAATGCGCAGAACGGCAGGCAGGGCTTATCTCTTCCCCACAACATCAGGGACTTCAGCGGGGAAGACTTGAGTGGCCGGGGTGACTCAATGGCCAGGAGCGGTAAGTGTCCACAGGCGTCTTCACTCGCTGGAAATTGTTCCACTGGAAATTTCACTCACATCTGGCACCTGGGCTGGGGTGACTGGAAAATTCTGCTCCACCGAGCTGTTGACAGAAACACCCATATATGGACTCCCAACGTGGCCCTGGGTCCCCACAGCTTGGTAGCCTTGAGGCTTCCAAAAGTGAGTATCTCAACAAAAAGTCCTATCGTTCCTGAAAGCCTCTCTCCAATGCATGTCCCCCACATGAAGCCCCTTTCCCCCTGGAAGCAGATGTGTTCACTCTCTTTTGAATGATCAGTCGTTTCTTTGTGCCCCTCCTTTAGCACTTCTCTCATTCTGCCTTGGTTTTACAGCTGTTTTTATATTGACTTTTGTATTTCTCCTATGCTCCTGTTTCCTATGAGCACTTTGAGGGCAAGAACCAGGTTTTATTCATCCACGTAGTCCCTAAAGCAATTAATAAGGTACCTTCCCAGTCCGTTGTACACACTGAACAAATATCTGTTGAATCAAGAAGGATAAAGTTACAGAGAGGGAGGGAGGCAAACCATAAGAGACTCTCAAATACTGGGACCAAACTGAGGGTTGACAGGGGCTGGGGGAGAGGGGAAGGAGGGTGAGGGGCACGGAGGAGGGCACTCGTGGGGATGAGCACCGGGTGTTGCAGGGAAACCAATTTGACAATAAACTATATTTTTTTAAAAAAAGAATAAAAAACCGAGTTCCTTAATCTCCCAGCAAGTATTTCAATTTTTTGTTGTTCATTTATATAAATTATTATATAATTTATATTATTAATATCCACTAAAAAACAAAACCCACTCTTTTACTTGACACATATGTGTTCGGGAGTATCACGGGTTATGTCAACGCATAATAATCAACCAAACAGGAATACCATTTGGCAGTTGGCAAAGAGGAATCGGGTAACCACTGTGAAGTGGTTATTTCCAATCAACCATGCATCCATGGATGGTTTGTGAACCATGGTTAATTTAATATCCACACATGCTTATTAGAAGTATTCAGCCTCTTGGTATAATCAACTTGTTTATATATTTACAAGTAATGACTTTCTGGTTATTTTAATTAAGAAACCCTTCATTCATTAGGATTCTGTTGACTAATATAATCCCTTCCAATGGGGCAAACTAGTATTTATTGCAGTTGTAAGAAGAGCAGGTTGACAAATTGCCACAGGCATCCACAAAGAGGTCTTGATTAACCTGTTAGTGGAAGAATTAAATCAGAGAAACATTCTGGAGAGCAATTTTGCAAGAAATATCAACTGCATATCCTGTGATCCAGTGATTTCCAAGAACTTATCCTCACCACTCGGCGAAGTATATGAACATGAGATTAAGTGAAGCACTGGTTATAAGAATACACATTCGGAAACTACACACGCATGTATCAGTGGAGCAGTGATGAAATAAACGACGGTACAGCCGTCCATCCAGTGGACTGCTACATAGCTGTTAACAAGGCTGAGGAGGGGCGCCTGGGTGGCTCAGTCAGTTAAGCGACTGACTGCCGCTCAGGTCATGATCCCATTGTTCTTGGGTTCAAGCCCTGCATTAGGCTCTGAGACAGCACGGAGCCTGCTTGGGATCCTCTGATCTCCTTTTCTATCTGCCCCCACCCCCCACCCAGCCGCTTCTTCTCTCTCTCAAAAATAAACATTACAAAAAGAATAAAACGATTGAGGAAAAGCTATATGCAATAACTGAAAGATAGTCATAGTATATTGTGAATCAAAGCAAGGTACAGTACAATATGTATATAGGGCTCCCGTTTGTATTTGGTTTTTTTTTTTTTCAGTCTTAATTATTTATTTTGGAGAGAGAGAGAGAGAGAGCATGCGAGCAAAGGAGGGGCAGAGAGAGAATCCCAAGGGGGCTTCCTGCTGTCAGCGGGGAGCCCTATGCGGGGCTCGAGCTTACGATCTGTGCGATCATGACCTGAGCTGAAATCAAGAGTCAGACGCTTAGCAAAACGCTCATACATGTTTATAAATTACAGAAACGTAACAAGGACCAGCGTTGCGTTGGCGCTGGGGGTGGGGGCAGGCGGGCGGCAGTGAAGGCAGAGGGCTCTCGGTGATAGTTCTGACCACCAAAACGTGCTGTCAGTCTTACTCAGAAATGTCCTTCGAATGTCAAGGAGCCCCTCTTGTTCTCCCAGTCTGTCTCCCAGTTGCTCTGGCTCCAGTCTCCAGTCTCTCTTTCTTGGGAGCCCACCCACTCCGTTCTCTCTCCCACCTCTCTCGGTTTTCTCTTCCTTTTGTTTTTTGGGGGTTTTTCCCCAATTCCCCTTTTTTCTTCCTGCCAGTCCAGGCCCGCAGCACCTCCCCCCCCACCCCCCCAGGTCTCGCAGCTGCCTTCTAGGGGATCTCCCAGCCTGTGGTTCCTCTTCCCAAGCCACATGCCCTCCCTCCGTCCCGGACGGGGTCCTCCGAGTCCGCAGCCGAGCGCCGGCCCAAAGCCTTGCGCGCTGCCCACTGGCACGCGTTCCAGATCCCCAGGGAGCTGCGGCGTCGGGCAGCCTCCCACGGTTGGGCCCAGTCCAGGCCGAGCGCCCGGGCCCGCGCGGTGAAGTCTGGGCACCCCGCGCGGCGACGGGCTGGCCCCTGGCCATGGGGCCCCCATCTGGAAGGCCCTTCCTGCCTTTCCAGCCGTCTGAGCCCTACTCACTCGCCAGCATCCACCTGCATCCCTGTCTTCCCGGGGCCCAGCAATGCCCCCTCCCCAGAGTCCTCACAGGTCACTTTTTCCAAGCTCTCTTTCCCTGCCCTACGCGGGCGTCCCCGATGCGCCGCGTGGAAGCTCGTGGGGTGGAAGCGGCGCCTGCGACACTTGAGTGACCCTGAGCGTGCCACGTGCATCTCCTCGCCATCTGCCAGCACGTGGGTGCCGCAAAGCCGCGAGACTCTCTGCTCCCCCTGACTTTTGGCCCCGCCTGCTTCTGTGGGAGCCTGGCCTCCTGCAAAGCGCCCTTCAGGTATGAGTCTCCAAGCAGCATCTCATTTTTGCCCGTGATTGAGTCCCTGTCAGCCGTCCGGGGCTGCTGCCACGCGGCGTGACGCCGTTTCTTTCTTCATTTCCTGCTCTCGGTCCCCGCCAGCCACCGACGCCCCCCGCTGGGCAGCACTGCCGCTTTGGCTGGATACCACCGTGTTCAGTAGGCACCCGCCCCCTGCAGACACGCCACAATTATATTTCTTTGTGCTTCCACACTGCTGTGAACCTAACAGTCTCTCGCAGACATGAGCTGTTGAATGAAGGATGATATTCACTAGGACATGCTTTGATTTGCTTTTCCGGTCGCGGAGATGGGTTGCCCTGATTTATCCTCACGCTCTTTCCAGTAACCGTCGGGGGGGACCCGCCAGCAGACACCGTGAGGCGGTTTTTCGGGGCTCGGGGTACACCGTTCTGAGCCGCGGAGCCAAGAGACCCTACCTGCCGGGGTTGCCAGCCCAAATCAACGGGTCCTCCTCTGACGCGTTTTGATCCTTGTATGGAAACTTCCGATCTCTGGGTCTTCAAAGTTCAAATCCAAGTAGGGGCCCGTCTCACATTTCAGCAAAGGTCGCCGCACACCTCAGACAACGTTTCTTTGTGTCCATCTGGTAGACCAGAGAGTTCCCGCGTGCGGTTCTCATAAGGGGGGGTGGGGGGAGTTGGGGACGCAAAACAGTCCACCCAAACGCTTTCTCCCACAAGGAGTGGCACAGGACGGCGCAGCTGGGATGGAGGGACAAACGCGCAGGACGCAAGAGTGTGGTGGAAGGGACAGTTGGAAGACGGTTTATGAGTGTTTGTTTCTTAGTGCTTAACAATAGGACCATTCAAACGGCCCCCGGAGGCTTTGAAGTTAAAGCCGCTGGGAAAGAGAAGCGTTCACACTTGGGGTTTCAGTCCCAAAGACCCAAGGTCAAGTAAACCTGGTGGTGCGAAGGGCTCACAGCAGAGGCTCAAATGGTAGGAAATCCATCTGGGCTCTCTTTTAAATCCTGGAGGAATATGGGAATAGTCTACCCTGATACAAAGGAAGAGGGTAATCAAGTATTCCGCAGTAGTCTGGGGGGCGGGGGGGACACACTTTTGAATCATATTAATTGGGTTAGTAAGTTCCTGTGACATCTAGTCATTAGTCAAATGTGACACATGTAAGAAAGAAAGGCTAAGGATCTGCAATGCATGGGATGTTACTGGCAGATCCAGCATCAGAAGTTTCCAAACCTGGGGCGCCTGGATGGTGAGTTGGTTGAGTGTCTGACTTTGGCTCAGGTCATGATCTCGCAGCTGGCGAGTTCAAGCCCCACACCGGGCTCTGTGCTGGCAGCTCAGGGCCTGGAGCCTGCTTCAGATTCTGTGTTTCCCTCTCTCTCTCTGCCTCTCCACCATGCGCACTCTATTGCGCACATGCGCGTGTGCACACTCTCAAAAATAAGTAACCATTAAAAAAATTTTATGTTCACCGGTTGAACATCCAACTTCAGCTCAGGACATGATCTCTTTTTACGCCACCATGAACATTTTCTTGTCATGAACTATCAAAGTGATTGGAAGTCTAACAAACGAAAAGTCTCTCCATCCTGTGCCACTTTCACAACTGTGCTCCATCAAGTTAGAGGAACCCTAATGTCACATCAAAAAAAGAAAACCTGCTAAGGACTGGTGGTGATCTTTTCAGCCCAGAGAAGTGGATCCCATGCTTGACCATGTGTCAGAATCACCTGAATCTGAGTTCCTGAATCTCACCCCAGACGTACAGAATCAGAACCTCTGGCAGTAAGAGACTCTTGAAGAACCTATTGCAGATAGCACCCCTATTCCTAGGTCAAGGAGACGACCCTGCTCTTCCTAATTCCTTCACTCCAGTTCTGGAACTTTATTTTTTTAATGTTTATTTATTTTTGAGAGAGAGAGAACATGGACGCAAGTGGGGGAGGGGGAGAGAAAGAGGGAGATAGGATCCGAGGCAGGCTCTGCGCTATCGGCACAGAGCCCAACGCGGGGCTCAAACTCACGATTCACGAGATCGTGACCTGAGCTGTCTTCGGACGCTTAACTGACGGAGCCCCCCAGGCGCCCCCCATTCCGGAACTTTAAACAGAACTTTACAGAATGCTTGGAGGGTGGCAGAGAGACAAGTGAGGTAGTCGCTTTCGACAACCAGCTTATAACTTAACGTCACACTCCATTCCCAGCCCACCCCCTGGCAGTATCCTAACAGGTGCTGGCTCAAAATCCACAGGGACAGGAATCTTCAGGAAGTCTCATGCCAGGAGTTTCCAGATCCAGCTCCCCTTGGCTCCAGCCAAAGGAGACACTCCCCCTGTCCTGGTAGCTAAGGTCACTGGCCCACTTCCCCAGCCCGGAGTGGTTGGCATTGAGGTTCTTGACTTCCTCCCAGGGAAATCCCACTCACTCCTCATGGCCAGGTAGCATGACCCATTCAGGTAATCGGGGAGGCCACAGTCCATTTCCCAAAGGCCGGTATGTTTAGTCTCAAATAATACCAAGGGGGCCATCTTTCAGCTAGGCTAGCCAGCACTGATTCAGGTCCACCTCAGGTCCTTGTCACGGCCTTTCCTCCCGTTTAAGGCTAGGGAAAGCTCAAACCTCCACAAGTCTCTGGCCGCAGACTAATCTCAATTCCAAATCTACTGAGAGAGAAATCCCAGGGCAAAAAGCCATAACCATCTCGGGGTGGGGGGCTCTGAGCTTAATCCATCTTTAGAAAAAGGGACATTCTTTAACTCTATTGGAAAGTAGTTTGTTTAAACCCAATTTACATCACCAAACAGATTGATTAGCATCTCACTCTGAAGTAAGTTTCTTCCTGAACAAAGGCTTTTTATGACAAAAGTTGCTCATTGAGGCGGAGTTTCCCCAAATAAAGCCAGGACCTGCTACCCTTGAAGTGTGTCCCTTCCAGCCCCCTCACACTTTTCTTCCTAGCTAAAACCTACCCAGCTCAAATGCCTCTTCTTCCTGGAAGCCTTCCCTGACCATCCTCGACCACCAGCACATCTTTTTCCAATGACTCGCAAGAGCTGTCGTCTATTCTGTTCACATGGACTTGAGACTTGGAACAAATCTTGGATGATTGCCCTGAACTTTGGAGTTATTTTCTCATTTGTGGGGTTTTTAAAAATTTATTTGTTTTTGAGACACCGGGAGATCGGGGGGAGGGGCAGAGAGAGAGGGAGAGAATCCCAAGCAGGCTCTGCTCTGGCAGTGCGGAGCCTGATGCAGGGCTCCATCTCACAAACGGCGAGCTCATGACCTGAGTTGAAATCCAGAGTCAGACGCTTAACCATCTGAGCCACCCAGTTGCCCCTCTTTTGTCGTTTACATCTAGGCACAAATATCTGTTACCACCACCGCCACTCCCACGTGATCATGAACTACTTAAAGAGCACCAATGAGCACATCTCTCCGGTTTCTTTTTTTTTTTTAATGTTTATTTTTGAGAGGGGGGAGAGGCCGAAAGAGAGAGAGAGAGAGAGAGTGCGAATCCCAAGCAGGCTCCACACTGTCAGCACAGAGCCTGACGTGGGGCTCAAACCCACGAACCGCGAGATGATGACCTGAGCCAAGGTCGGCCGCTCAACCGACGGAGCCCCCCAGGCCTCTTTAGTCCATCTGAGACCCACTTCCATGTTCCCCTCCAGCACTGGCTCTATCTGGGCGTGCCACACAAGTGACCCGGGAGTAGTCGATAGAAATAATCGAAACTGTCATGCTGCTCCCAAAAATGTGTGTGAACCTGATATCACTTGTTCAGCCCTCACAAGAGCCCCATAGGGCCGGTACTGGCACTAACCCCATTACACCGATGAGGAAAACTGAGATTCGGAAAGGTAAGCAGACGCTTGGAGGTCACACAGTTGGGTCACACAGAAGCCAGTTTCATCTGGCTCCCCAGAGAATGTTCTCCTAACTCTTACTTCTAACTACTTCCCAAGGAGCCATACTGATGGGCCCCTGAGATGCATGGAAACCAAACCACAAATTCAGGGCAGGCCTACGCCGGGAGGGCCTTGCGTGTCAAGCTGTGAAATGTGTACTTCATTTGATAAGCAATGGGGCACCATGGAAGGTTCTCGAGCACAGAAGTGACCGGAACGGTGTGAGGTGTCGGGAAGACAATGTGACAGTCGGGTGCAAGAACACGTGAGTGATGAGCGCCCCAGGGCCGGGAGAGCACAGTCCAGGTGAGGTAGCAGTTCCAACTTGAAGGAAGGAGGCAGACGTGTAAGACCGCAGAGTGAACTGATCGTGAAAACGTTAACAAGAAATGTCAACGCAATCCTCCTAACCCAGTTTCTGGAGCCAGAGACGTGAAGAAGAGGGGACTTGTCAATATTATACAAAATGAACATACTTTTACTCGGCGTTCCCTTTCTCACGTCCCTTCTGATTTTGATCTCCTCCCTCCCCTTGTGACTGAACTACAGTGGCCTTCCTTACACGGGACTCTTCCGTTAGGTGCTGCATTTGCCTCTAAGGAACAGAAACATTGAAGAGTTAGAACTGCCACGATCCCAACACGGAGCACAGCGACCGTGCTGAGGTTCACTCAGATCTGCCCAGTGTCTCTGCCTCGTCTGAACACTTCAGTTTTGAACAACGCCTGAGAGAAAGCTGTTGCCCTTTCAAGATGACAGAGTGTGAATCAGGCACCTCTTCTGAAAACAGGGTGGTAAAGGAAAGAAGAGGGGGCGTCTGGCTGGCTCAGCGGGTAGAGCGAGCGACCCTCAGTCTCAGGGTGGTGAGTTCGAGTCCTACGCGGGGTGTAGAGATTACTTAAAAAAAAAAAGTTGGGGCGCCTGGCGGCTCAGTCGGTTGAGCGTCCGACTTCGGCTCAGGTCATGATCTCACGGTTCGTGGGTTCGAGCCCCGAGTCGGGCTCTGTGCTGACAGCTCAGAACCTGGAGCCTGCTTCCGAGTCTGTGTCTCCCTCTCTCTCTGCCCCTCCCACTCATGCTGTGTCTCTCTCTGTCTCAATAATAAACAAACACTAAAAAAATTTTTTTTTAAAAAAGTAAAATCTTCAAAAAAAAAAAAGAGATGTTTCACTTCTAGTCAAATCAGGAATTTGGACCACATCTAGAAATTTAAACAAAAAGAGAGAATTGCATGCACTTCTTTGTTCTGGATGAGGATGTAATCACCAAGTTTAAAAATATTTAAACACCAAAACCTTTCCTCCCCCAAACCTGATGCAAACGTGAGTATTTTCTCTCCTGCTGCTTCTCTGACCTTCCCTATCAGCCCTCCTTCAGCTGGATTTCTCCAGATCCCTTTGGATTCTTTCTATTTCTATGTCTCCAGAAAAGCGCGTGGCTATTTGCTACACAGACAAATGTGATCCTATGACCCCGGATGACGAAGATTCGCTGCGTCCCGTGATTTACACATCAAATGCCTTTCAAGAGCTTCAAATATTTGGGATTACAAATGCTCCAATAATGCGTTAGGCACTTGTGGTGGTATTGAAGCCACAAGAAAGGAATATTACTTTATTAACACAGGGTTGGAGATGCACCCTTTCATCGAGGGAAGGAAACACACGCAATAGAAAGCACATATGCTCTACTATTTCTCTGATACCAAGGAATCCAGAGTAAATCTCATCAGACAGAATGAGCCTAGGGCCTGGCACCAGAGCGCGCCTGCTCGTTCTGAGTTCAGCAGTGGAATGGTTAGTACCAAAAAGGGTCGCGCTGAAATGGGAACTTTTCCCATTTACTGCACTCTGAAAGCTTCACTGTACCGTGCCTCTATTTAGTGTGCAGATTGTAATAAAATCCATGTGTGAATGCTTATATTTTAAAGATGTTGGGGCTCCAATATGTTCTGAATTAGGGCTTTGGAAAATACTGTATAGATTCAACACAAAGCTAACCGAAAGACTAATCTTCCCATTGTTACGCTTTAATTAGTGCGACCTGTCACCACAACTTTTTATGATGGAAACTATCAGGTCTTTTATCTTACTTTTAAGCCCTATTCTGCAAACAGCAGAAAGGGAACTGAAAAGACAAAGGAAATTGCATTTTATGGAACAATAAGGAGAGTCTTTAAAAATCCGGGGAAGTTCACAAACTGCCAATGAAAATCTACTTGGAGTCACCACCAGGAGGAAGATGGCCGTTTCCCCAAGGATGCGATATTAGCAATCAGCCACCTCCTAATCCCCTCCAGAATCCTAAGGCTAAGAAAGAATAAGAACATTTCATTACCGCAGCCCATAAGGGTGGCCTTTCGATGGCGTCTCTTAAAATGTAGGAATTCAGAGATGAGTTCCAAAGCTAGGACTCCTTTGTGATACCTGTGTTCGCTTTACCACCAGGTTGAAGTTATAGGACAAACACGTATTACAAAAGGTATTACGTCTATTTCGTCGTTTCCCTACACATTGTTCTTTATAGAACACCTTTATAGAAAATGTGACGCTGAAAAAACACAACGGTCAGTACTAAAGTTAGTAAAAGGAATTGGAAGATTTACAGAATTAGCCGGAAATTAAGCCCCACACAACTACAAATGTGACGGCTTGAGCTACTTTTATTAGATGAGCCAGATTTAGCAAACTTGACATCTAAGTAAATAGCACTCAACATGTTCTCAGGAAATGGTGACTTAAAAAAAAGAAAGAAAAAGAGCTAAAAAAGCCAGAAGCCACAAGCAAAAATAGGGCTTTCTGAGTTTGTACAAATTCTTTTCTGCAAACACTACTTATGTCAACATTATTGTAGTCTGTCCTCAAGATAGAAGGGGCTCAATGTGAATTAATGCGCTGTCTTGAGGAAATGTGCATGTTTTGAAAGCACATGGGCCCCAAAAAACAAACACAAAGTCGAACATGCAGTGTTTCTTTTTTGGAGTGAAAAATAATTGGTCACTGCTAAAATACTTTCCCTTCACTCTTTCATGATTATCTAATGGGGGGGAGATTCAGCTGGTTGACTGTGTCTGACTTGGAAACAGAAGCTTTACACTGAGGTAGGTTGAGAGCTTCGTAAAAGCAGAATGGGGACAGGAGGAGGGGGCTCTGAAAACAGGGAGGAGGTGTCAGTACAGAATTCCTGCCTTACAAATTCCAAAACACATGCCAATTGATCCCCTTTCCCCGCTCCCCACCTGCAGTTAAAAGCGAGACCAGGGGCGCCCGGGTGGCTCACTTGGTTAAGCGGTCAGACCAGCTCAGAGCATGATCTCCAAGTTGGTGAGTTCGAGCCCCACATCAGGCTCTCTACAGTCAGCGGGCTACCGGCTTAGGATCCTCTGTCTCCCCCTCTCTCTCCCTCCCTTCCTCTCTTTCTCTCAATAAATAAACTTTAAAAAAAAAAAGCTGGATCAAAAACAACAACAACAAAGAGATGTCTCCTACATCAGAAGCCCAATTCAAAGCGCACTCCAATTCTAGACTTCTCCTCAGCCCGACCCAAACCTCAAGGGGATGGGGAAAGAGAAGACAGAACAGAAGAAGAGGCGGTGGTCTCCTCTTTTCTTACCTCTCCCATTACTACCCCCATGTTGTCCGGGGAACTGGGGAAACAGAACTTTGGCATCCGTGGTTGGGTCACCAAACACTATCATGGTTCCGTCATCTGACTACATTGTGAATGCAAGTTGAAAGAGAATTGGGAAAAAAAAAAAATTCCTGCGAGGTGCTCAAGAGACTCCGACCACACCAATTCGAGAGAGAAATACACTGTGAGTTTAAAAATAACCTCAAACCTCATGGCTGGCTCCGTTGGGAGAGCAGGAGACTCTTGATCTCAGGGTCGTGAGTTTGAGCCCCCGAGTCCCCGGGTTGAGTGCACTCTACCGCTCACAGAATGCAGATGAACCAGGTAGAGATAACTTAGATGCATTCCAACAGGTAGCATCTTTGATATAGTGGAAAGACAATCCTTTAGCACCCGTAATGCTAAAAGTTAACTTAAGATTTGGCTTTTTGTTCCAAATAAAGCTGTGGCAACGTCTACCTAAAAGCAATCCAGGGTAGGTAAAAGGATTATTGTTCCCATTACGGGAAAAACGAGAGCATTATTTTCCGATTCGGGAAATGCCAGAATTCTTAAGACAGCACAGTATTTATAATGTTACCATTTTTAATATGTCATGATCGTTGACACCGAAAACGGCAGAGACACGGAGGAGGGTTTTTGGCATAATGAATGGGAAATGATCAGAAATACAAAAAGACTTGGGTTTTGCATTTAAGTTAAATGTTAAATCAAACAAACACACGCTGAGGCATCTACCCCCTGCGTGTAGATAGCAATTTGTCCTCACATCTACAGTTCTATGTTGATGAAAGGAAGTAGAGAAAATTGAGACAACTGTCCACACTGGAAAGATAAATTTGCCATGGACAGAAGTCATTTTGTAGTCGATTAATCGAGTGGGCCATTTCGATATACTGAATCCTAAGAGACCACTGGTGAACAAATAGATAAATTGGTAGCAAAGGGTTCCAAGAGTTTCGATTTTTGCCATGCGCTAGGAAATAGTTCTAAGACTTTCAGAGAGATCAGATTCACCTGGAATACTTTGTTGACTAGACATATCCCCAGGGGAAGCTGGACTTCATTTATCTATCCTGGGTCCAAGAAATGTTGTTATGGAGGGGATTTGAAATTTTAAAAAATATATATATTTCTTTAAGTTGTATGTATTTATTTTGAGAGAGAGAGAGAGGGAGAGAGAGAGCAAGCAGGGGAGGGAGAGAGAGAGCAAGCAGGGTCCATGCTGTCAGTGTAGAGCCTGACGTGGGGCTCGACCTCGCGAACCGTGAGATCGTGACCTGAGCCAAAGGCAAGGGTCGGACCTTTAACCAACTGAGCCACCCAGGTGCCCACGTTGGTGTTGGTGTGTGTGTGTGTGTGTGTGTGTGTGTGTGTGTGCGCGTGCGTGTGTGTTTTAAATAAGCTCTATGCCCAACGTGGGGCTCAAACTCAGGAGCCTGAGGTCAAGAGTTGCATGCCCCACTGACTGGGCCAGCCAGCTGCCTCCACCCTCCCCCCACCACCAAGAAATTTTCATACAGGTCATCCTCAAGACACACATCAGGTGGCCCTGTGACCCTCATGATTCTGTGAAAATATCTAAATAAGCAAAGACAGAATGTGAGTTAAATTACATAGTGTATTCCATGCAAGCAAACTTTGAGTTATTCATCCATTTATTGAACACTCGTTAACTGGTGGGCATTGTGCCAAGCCAGGCACAGAGTACGTGCGGAACTCAGTTTCCTTAGTGCCCAGTTATCCCTATAACTTGGTGACGCCCCACTTCATTTTGGCCTTGCACAATGCCAGAACGTGCGGCTAATTTAATGAATCAACTTCACGATCCATACCGAATGTTTTCTGGGATGACTGAAGTGTTGGCATGGATTAGATACAGCTCTCCTCTGGCTTTGTCGCGTACCTAACGAACTCAAGGAGGCGTGCAGTGCGAGTCTTGCCTGACAGCAGCCCTCAAGGCTTCAAGTAGAGAAGTTTCCGGAATGGTGGCGTGGTGGTCAGATCATGCCTTGAATTTAAGCATTTAAGAGCGGAAAAGCCCGGGACACAGCACACGTGCTTGAGGCCAATGCTTAACGTGAGGATCAGTGAGATCTCCCCTTCTTTCATTCCAGACAATACACGCAAAACTCATTCGAGCCACTTACAGTCATTGCAATATTTTTCTAGCACTGAAGAAATGGCTTTTACCATCTAGTTTAGCTAAAGAATGCTCTCTCCGGACTCTACCCGGAACTCCAGTTTTGAACACCAGACTACTGTGAACACATACTTCTGATCTGAATCCGTGTATGTGAGAGCACACACAAACCATGCTTCCTTTATTGAACACCATACATGCACGGAATAAGTTTCAATTAGTGCGGGCTACAGAATTGACCCTCCCCCACCCCGACAAAAAATGCCCGAGGCCACACACTTATAGAAATGAATGCAAATTGAAAACAATTGCACAATTCCCTCTTCAAGGGTAGAATATATGATGAAATATTTATCGTGTATCAGGATTTTGTGTTTCGCGATTACCAATTCATTTTCTGATTTAATATTTGCCCAGTAGAAAACCATACTGGTGAATTTATAAATTCAAAGCTGTTTCTAGATTTTTCTTTCTGTTGCTGTTTCAGTAGGGAAGGGTTCTTGTCCTGAGTGCTGATTTTCAAATCATATATTCCAACTATTCACTTATCCAAAGCGATTCCAGTTTAAGCCCGACCAGAAGCATGTGGGCTTAAGTTCAGTGTTCAAGTAGTTGTGTTATACAATTAGTCAATATGCAATTACAGGGAATCTAACGGAGCCAGATGCATGAAGTCTGGACACAAAGTAGAGATTAAGTTGTATGCATGCAAAAGCAAACTATGCCGTTAAACAGGGCTCACTAATGAATTGCATCCATTTGTGAACCAAGAGGATCATCTGAATTTTCATTGCCCTGGTTCAGAGAGACGCCTTAAAGCTCTGCAACGTTCAGCACTTACAAAAGCAGTACGAAGTTTCGAGGACTCACGGCAGAGACTGTCCACAAATGTCCTTCACGGTTTTCCCAAATAAGGGTCTCTCTCCCCGCCCCCACTCAATTGCGTTCACACCAATGTCTTAGCAGAAAATCTTGTGAGGACGCTTCCCTACTGTCTCATTCACAAGATTAAATCTAGTGCCTGGGACAGAAACATGGTGTCGCAGTGTTCAGCGACGTAACGTTCAGTGCGGGAAGCTTCATTTCACATCAGGCTCAAAAACCACAGAAGGCGCAGAAATGATCAAGGAATAGGCGCCTGTTGGAGCAGATGCACAGACGCTGTGCTGGAAGAAAAGACAAATGCCGAAGTGCATAGTGATCCTGCAAAGATTTCTTTATCAAACATGTCATTTGTTTGAAAGACCGGGGTTGTTGGCATCAGATGTGGGGTACCAGCTTGTTAGCAAAGTGAAACATGATGGCTGCAAGATACTGGCGATTGATGAATCAATTGAAATCACTGGTGTTGCTCAACCGAACGTCTTCATTTAACATGTCAGTGGTCAGAAGTTCAGGAACTTTACCTTTGGTTTGGGGTTAGCGCCACAAGCAGTAAAATGTCACATCTCAGCGAATACCTCGCTAAATGTTTCTTATAAAGAATAGCGAAGTCCCCCAAGAAGTCTTAATCAGCTGGCCAACCAATTACATACTCTGCTGGTGATTAGCTGCCAAAACGTAACACGAGTGAGCTCTTCCACGTCAGTTCTGGCTGGGTCACATTCGTGCATCGTTTGTAAACAATTCCTTCCTGTGCACTGGATTCGTATCGAGATGTTAATACGCATTTATGTATCTGTACCACAAATTGCCTCCTATTATCGACTCTGGGACATTTTCGGAGGGAATTGTTGGCAATCACATTTTTCTCATTTCACCCGTGAAGTTTTTGTTTTTGTTTTTGTTTTTGTTTTTACAAATAGTTTATTGTCAAATTAGTTTCCACATAACACCCAGTGCTCATCCCCACAAATGTCCTCCTCCATGCCCATCCCTCCTCCCCACCACATCCATCAGTCCTCAGTTTTTGTCAGCATTCAAGAGTCTCTCATGGTTTGCCTCTCCCCCTTTCCCCACCATTTCCGCCCTTCTTCTCCCCCTTGGTCCTCTGTTAAGTTCCTCCTAATCCTCCTATACGTGCAAACATATGATATCTGTCCTTCTCTGCCTGACTTATTTCGCTCAGCATAACACCCTCAAGGTCCATCCATGTTGCTACACATGGCCAGATTTCATTCTTTCTCATTGCCATGTAGTATTCCTCACCCATGAAGTTTCTGATGACCTGATATAAAAACAAAGAGGCCTCTTCCCCGCCCCCACCCCCACCCCCAAGGAAAGGCACCAGAAGCAGGAACACTTCTCTAAGAATCAAAGACGGTGTTCTTCTGCCTGCCCACCCACCCCCCCCTTCCTATTTTACAGGGAAAGAGCGTGCTGACTGATTTGATCCTTGGGACTCTAGATTAATGTCACCTATAAGAGGATCCAGTCATGGGAAGCACTACAGCCCTGTAGTGTAGACATCAGTTTTGAAATTGGTCATTTAGGGGCGCCTGGGTGGCTCAGTCGGCTAAGCGTCGACTTCGGCTCAGGTCATGATCTCCCGGTTCGCGGGTTCGAGCCCCGCGTCGGGCTCTGTGCTGACAGCCAGCTCAGAGCATGTAGCCTGTCTTCGGATTCTGTGTCTCCCTCTCTCTCTGACCCTCCCCTGCTCATGCTGCCTGTCTCTCTCAGAAATAAATGAAACATTTAAATTTTTTTTTTAAAAAAAGAAACTGGTCATTTAATATACCGTTGCTCTTACTAAGTAATTAACAACCAATACTCAGAACAAAGTTGACACGGGGCCCACACCTACGTCTGATAGGGCAAAGTCAGAAAGAAACAGACAAGAGTACTACACCAGTTTAGGAAGGAGTCCCGAAAAGTCCCAGACCTCCGTACAAAAGCCATTATCACTCAGCAATACAGCCTCTCTGGGAAGCTCCAAGTCCCCCAAATCAGTGGGAAGGAAAGAAACACTTCCCACCCAGGCAGGTGATCTGGGAAGAGCTTCGTGTGTTCGGTGTTTTTGTTTTGTTTTGCTCCAGGAATAGACCTATCCCTGGGGAAAAAATGTATTTCATAATGCTGTATTGGGGCACTTCTTCACTTTCAGTGTAGCCTCAGTTTTCACATAAAACAATCAGGGTACCCTTTTAAAATATAAGAAAACCAAAAGCATGGCTGTAAAGTAATAAGACTGGTGGCCATTGTTTGTTTCGTGGTGCTTTTTTTGGTTTCTTTTGGTTTTGTTTTGTTTTGTTTTGTTTTATCTTAAGTGAGGCCATCACCTAGGGAGTCTGTACACTTACTCAAAGGATGCTGACATAGGTCAAAACATTTTGGGGACTCTTGAGAATTGCTTTCAAAGCTAGCTTCTAAGCCCCAAAAGAAAATGCGCTCCATTATTCTACCGTCACCCTCAGGTAATACCAACATAAATTTAGTGGGGGAGGAGGGGGACTGAATAATTTAAGATGTCACCCGATTTCATCTTTGTGTTAAATGTGAATGCCAATCTTCACATTGTAAAATTGTCACTTAATTTAACTATAGTAGGAATCAAGCTGCTGACTAAAGTAACATTTTATCAGATTAACAGTAAACCATTAAATCATTGTGTGTGCACAGATTTGAAGTACACGACTTATTTTTATCCGAGAATAAGCGTATCCGTTGGAAGATAACGAACAACAGGCATTCAATAACATTTTAATTTTACGTGTTTAAATATTCATAGCTATGTTCATAAACCCACGTGCCTGATCTAGCCATTATGCTTATGAAATGCAGTATTTCTTATGTACCCCAAGTCTCCATCTATTTTCTGAAAACGGCATTCATTTGCACCCCAGCACAAATCACTGGGTGGTTTTAGCAAAATAATCCATAATATTAAAACTAGGAAACTACCCCGAAGCAACAAGAGCTACCTGTAAGAGGAAAAGAAAGGAATTCTCATTTGTTCAGGGTTCTTTAGGGACTTTTGTTGTTGTTGTTAATCCTTGGAATAACCCTAGGAGGTGTTATTATCACAGTGCAGCTGGCTCATGCACAACTTGGTCGTCTACCTTTCCAAGGGCTTTTTAAATAATCCCATTATAATACTCCACTGCCTGTCTGAAAGAACACAGGTCTCGCTCTTAAAAACAAAAACAAAACAAAACAAATTCAACTGACTCTGTTCTAGGGGATGTAAAAATGTCAAGTCTTAGGAAGCGAAGGCTTCGAGAATCATAATCTTTCTTGACTGGCCTGTACCTCCTACTCCTGATGTAAATGAATGACAAAAATTGGAGGGAGATGAGCCGTTCTCCCTCTCCTTAAAAATTACAGTATCATCAGTCTACTTAGAAATTTTAATAAAACTGGATCTAAAAAACCAATAGCAATATATGCTATCAGGCTGCAATTTTACAATGCCTCATCACGGCATAATCACGTCAAATAAATAGAATGATGGCCACTCACAGATTACATTAGATTACCGATGTTAAATTTAAAATGAGAAATCAAGTATCTGGAGTTCGAAGAATTGCTCTGAAGTGTCTTCATCTTCTCTAACACTACAGTTAATTAACGACAACTTGTGTTTTAATAACACCTATAGTCCCTGATTCTATAAGTGTCCTAATCAATGGCGGCCAACTTGTCTACCCCAAGAACCACTGGGGTCCTGAATAACAGGCATGTAATGTACTATCCTGCAATGTCTGTTCTCCAGAGGCCCTCCTTTCTTCTTGGAGGCTAGCTTTAGCTTTGTCTTTCTCTTTCTCACCCCTAGAGTGGTGTGCAAATGCTCTTGTTCTCCAAACTCCTGCCTCCAGCCCTTCCTAGGAATCACCCCATCAATCCTTGACTCTGAATTTTTCTGCCAACTTCCCCAGCACCTGGCCCTGAGTCCCTCTGGGAAAAACACGGTGAGCTCAAAACAGTTGGTTGAGGTTTGTTCAGTGGGTTGGGTTTCCTCCCCCACCCCCTCCCCGCAGGTCATTGCTCAGTGAAAGCCCAGCTATATGTGAATAGAATGTAAATTGTCCCAATTCAATAGGTCAATCGACATTATTTAGGAGTTATCGTTGTCACCGTAATAAAACAACAATCACAAAACACTTTAATGGTTTTATTGAGGTCAAACAACAACGGTAAGGATTCTGGGTACTGCTTTTTGAACACAAACATACAAAGTCAACAGAACAAGCGTTTGTGTTTCCAGTTTTAAACACGTTAGCCCTACACGTGGGATGCAGGTATTCGAAAGAGATTTTCAACAAGGTCAACACAATGCATGAGATAATACACAGTGGGTTATGAATTAGGCCAGTCTTCACCTCCATCTTCCCAAAGATAATCCTAAGGTGGCAGGGCGTGAAGGCCGGGGGAGGGGGGAGAGGGGTTCTGCTTTTTCACTGTCACAAACGATTGCTCAACACAGGCTGAAATACACCAAAGGGAGAAAATAGTCTTTTTTATACTGAGGGAAGCTACTACTCTTACAATGATCACTTCAAGGTAACAGACATCCAAAATGATGTGGTTTTCTTTGAAACCTCATCAGTAAATCATGTGTTGCACAGTTGGTTGGGCATGAACCCTGCATTTAGGATAGGTAGTGTTATGGAGGGCTGGCTGCTGCATACCAACGTCAGTATCAAGTTCTTCGTCAGGAATTAGAGACTGTCCCGGATACCAAGCAGGACAACACTGGTAAAAAAACAAAAAGTGAACTGCAGATAGGTCAAAACAGGCTATATTTACTCTTAGAAACAATTCTTAAAACGTCACTGGATATATCATTTTAAATGCTAGTTTGTAACAGAACACATAATGGACTCTTTTCTTTTTAGCGCCATAGGTTCAAACGATCTTCACATACGCTGTGTGTTAATACAGCATGTTACACAACATACACATCCTAGCCGAGATCAAGCCTAATAAACTCGCCTTCTGCTGAAGGCTATTTTTACACTCAACGGTAAGCTCACATTTCTCTCTGTTCATCAGATTAGTCAACAGGTTGAAGTGTCATCACGTTAAAAAGAGGCAAAATTGTTGGCTTTGTTACATGATTTTTTAAAGAAAGATGTTTTCTTTTGTTCCGAGACTTTTTTTTTTTTTTTTTGGAAACGGGAGTTTCTTGAATCTTAGTCAAAGAAGTTTTGCTCCTGTGTTATTTATTATTAGTCCAAGTGCCGTGAACCACTCCCCGCCTTTTCATGTCTCCTGCAAACTTAGTGTGTTTCAAGCTGCAAATTTCAACGGTGACGACAGAAACCAAGCCTTAGTGGGAAAAGTAGTGCCCTTCAGAGTCATCAAACAAATATAAGCGTTCTACCGGTTTATCGCTCCATCCAGATTTGCAGAAATTCCATTCACATAACCCCTATGCAAATCAGCCAGCTTTACCATATCAAATGACCCAAAGAACGCCACAGGTATCCAGGAGAGACAGTTCATCAGTGCATCTTTAGCTTGATTTTAATGTCAATTTACGAGGCAATCTGGGCTCTGTAGTTCTGAGAAAGACAAACTGCCTAACCATTAGCTAAAGCTTTTCAAGTTAATGAAGTTTTCATTTTTCACACTTTCAGCACCAAGAGGTTTAACCGGAGGGAAAGCCAAACCTCAGGGTTCCAACTACAGCATGGAAAAATAAAGTATAGGCCAAGCACCATCTACTTCCTTTGATCTCTCAAAGATGTCAATACTCCATTCCAGTGAGGGGGTGGGGGGAGTGGCTGAGCCCGGGAAGGAAACTTCAACCAAAGGGGGGAAAAAATCTGTTTGGTGGCAATTTCAAAACAAGTTGCCAAGCTGCAGAAGGGGCTCCAGCCCCTTTGACTTGCAGGAATTACACATAAGAAAAGGACAGAAAATACTACAAGGCATGCTTATTATTTTAATTGCCCAAGGGTTTCCAATGCAAAGCACGACAACTTAAATGCATATTCCAAATTCTTGCTCCAAAACCGTCTTCTTTCTGCACTGAAAAGGAGGAAAGACAACCCCATCAATTGTTCTCTGCAGATAAAGGCAGTGTTTTGCAGATCCCACCCCCCATCCCCCAGATCTGGGCCAGCTTTGCAAATGACCTGCCCACCCACCTGGGACCCTTCCCAAGGTGGCCCCTGGGAACTGCCCCACACCTTCAGGTGCCCAAATGCTTGACGGCGGGCAGCCCCAAGAAGGCTGCCTTTTCGTGCAGCTCTTGGCCTCCACGAAGTCGCAACCTGAAAGAATTTGTCCGCTTCTTTTCCTAGAGGCGGCGGAGGTCAACAACTACATCTCCTCCCCCTTTTTTTGTCTTCACGAAACACATCTCCGAAGGTGAAGCTACAACATTTTTCTGCAGAAAAAACCACGAGCCTTAGACCACACAGCTGACGCGGGCTCCTTCACCCACCGCCATTTAGGCAGTTAAGTAAAAGCTGAAAGTTCTGGGGGCTGTGACCCCCCCCACTTGGCGTAAGATCGCCAGCTGTTCCCGCACACACAGAAAAGCTGCGACAATGCCATTTTTCAAAGGCCCACCTTTAAATGAGATATGCAGGAAGCGGGGCCCGAGCAACGCATAGGGTTCGAACTCGCGATGGCACCTCTCGGCGGAGAAGCCGGGGCGTTTTATTCGGTAATGGTACCTGCCTGCTCCCCTCCCGCGCCCCGCCATTGTCCTTGGAAGAGAAAGTGTCCGCTCACTGGCAGTTTTGGGGGCTCGGAGGAGCCGTGGACTCCCGACCGGGCCCAAGAACTCAAAATGGCATTTCCCCCCGCCCGCGACCCGGGAGGAGAGGGGCTCAAGCGGGACAGGAGGGTGGGGCGGCCTCCGGCGGGTTTCAAGTCCAAGTCTCCTGGGAGCCCCAACCCCCAGAAGGCTCGCCAACTTCCCACGCCCAGAATGCCCTGGAAGAACTTCTTCGCTTCCGTTTTTTTTCCACAATTTTGCGTTCGCCCGCCTCGATCTACATTCTCCCGCGAGGCGCTCGGAGCCGGGGAAGGACGAGGGAGTTTACAGCACACAACAGTTCGGCAGCCCGCAGTCAGCGCTTTGCTGCGCTCCGCGGGGGTTCGCATCCGGCCGCCATGTTCACCACTCGAGAGCCGCCCCAAAACCACCCCCCTTCCCCTCACCCCTCCCTCCCCGCTCCGCCGAGGCAGCGGCGCTGCAAAGCCGCTTTCAACTCTCCCCCCCACCCCCTGGCAGCCAGAGCCGCTCGACGGCTGCGGGGTGTGCGCCTGCGCGGGAGTGGGGGCGAAGGGGGGGGCGCGGCGGGCTTGAAAAGGCCGGAGCCACGGGGAGCGGGGGAGGGGCTGGGGCCCGGGCCGAGCCTACTCTTTTCGTCGCAGCGGGTCCCCGCTCGGGCCCCGGCCCGGCTCTCGCACGTGCGCGCTAAAACCCCACTTCAAAGTCCGCTCCCGGCGCGGGGGCAGCCCCCTCCGGGCCGGCCCTCGGACCCTCGCACCGCCGCGCGGGCCGCCGGCCAGGCCCCGGGCCTAACCACCCCCCCACCTCGAGTCCAGGCCCTGCGGAGAGACCGGGAGGGCCGGGCCAGAGGACGCCCGCGTAGGAGCCCCGGCGGCCGGGAGCAGCCTTCGGGCGACCGAGTGCCCTTCCTTCCCACCCCCACCCGGAGAAAATGAATGGAACACAAAGTTTGCGGCCAGCGCTACGCTGTGGCCTTCGGAGCTCACCATTGTTTGGGCTCGTATTGACCCCAGGTCCGGATTAGGCAGCGGCTGATTCCTGCTTTACAGCCCCGCCGGCCTAATGAGGCCGGGAGGCGATGGGGCGCGAAGCGTCCACGGAACCCGGGCGACCGCCGGCTTACGGCCGCCAAGGGCCCTGTAGGTGGAGGTCAAAGGGTCAGCGGGCCGAGACCGCGAGAGAATTGACCCTAGGAAACGAGGTCCCCTCCCCCCCCCCGCCCCCCGGCTCGAGCTTCGACCGGGCCTTGTAAGGGCTTGGTGTGTGCACAGGGACCCTGGGCGCCCCAACGAGGGGCCCGAGGAACGCCGAGCAGGAGCCCTGACTTCCGAAAACGCCTGGCCTCGTCCCTGGGGCCAAGCCCGGCCAAAGACTGGAGCCTCGAGGGTCAGCCAGCCAGCGAGAAAGCCAGCCTCGCTGCCAGGCCGAGAACCCGCCCTTCAGGGCATGTCACACCCGGGGGCTATTCTTACAGAAACTTCAGTGGCAAGAGACCCTTCGACTTTCCTCTTTTGCTTGGCGGAGGAGGAGAGGGTGCCAGAGGCAAAGAGGCGAGGGGACAGCAGGCGGCGGGGAGGGGGGAGGGGCGAGGAGGTCCTGAGCGCAACTTTCCTGGGAGGCTTTGTGAGCGGAGGCGGTCCCTGCTCGCTCTCCAACCTTCACAGTAGCTAAGACCCACTGCCCCGCTTAGCCTGGACCCTGATCTTTAACCTTCCAAACTGGATATAGGCCAGACTTCTGTCTGCTTGGAAATAGACACCTCCCCTTTCCCCACCCAGCAGTGGAAATCTTAAGCTAAACCACCCATTTTGGAAAAGATCATGGACTTTCCACAAAGGTCTTACCAGGTGCAAGAAGGAAAATAACAGGTAGATCACTAACAGCCCCGTTGACATTCATGGTTTCCAGCTGATCCATCTTTAGGGTGGCCAAGGTTTTTTGTTGGGGGGGGAGGGGTGCTTTTTCTTTAACGTATTGACTGAAAATTCAAGAATATAAATGTGCACTCCCAGAGTCAGATTACAGGGGGAAAAAATCTGTGAAAAGTTTTCTACTGAAAGTTTTCTCTGCCAACAAATGACAAGGGCAGAGGACATAGACTGAGAAATAGGATGCTACACCAGGATTAGAGCAAAGCATGTAGAAGGGCAAAGCCATTACATTATCGTAATGTTGCTTATCATCACTGTTAATTGCTATCTTCCCCTCTTAGGACATGGTGCTTTATGGTCAAATTTTATGGTAGAATAATACCAAGCCTACTAAGGAAAAATCAAACTCTGCTTTATGTCTCTTAAAGAGATATTTAATATATTTAATGGCGGGGGGGGAGGGGAGGCAAGTTTCTGAGAGAAACTTGCAACCAACGCATCATTCAACTCCCATTTAAGATTAGGTTAAGTCGGGAGTGGAGAGGAAATTTATGGGGAAAACAGCAAGTTGTGGAAGTTCAGCGCATATTTCAGAAGAAAAACACTCCCTAGACTTCAGTTGGAACACACTTAGAGCCAGTATTATGAATACAGACTTTCTGAAAACTTGCTGAGCATTTAAAACGGCCTCTGGTTTGAAGTGAAGGGGAAAAAAAATCCTGAAATAGAAATTTGGTCCAGCACCCTCAATGTCAAGGTCAAGATTGGAACGTCTGGGGTAGAAGTGGTATACTGACCAGGTTACCTGCTCATCGCTTGTGAAGTCATCCCAATCTCTGTTCATGGCATTCAGGCCCTTGCCTTGGTGGAGGAAAGTGCAAAAAAACCCCATTCTCCACAGACAAAAAATTGCATCAAAGCAATTTGCGATTAGAAACTGTCAATAATTGTTGACAAGGATATCGGTAGATAACTTAAAATAGACTGCTTCAACTGTATCCAGAAAATCAAAGTTTCTTTTAATCACCATCAGGTCTCTGAGCATTTCGATTTAAGGTTGATTTATTTGAACGGGGGGGAGGGGGGAGCGGGCACTAAATACAAAAATGTTATAACGTAAATAAGATGTGCCAAGACTTTATTTCTTCAAAAGGAACAATAAACAAAATTCTAGAATTCAAAATGATTATGTATAATACCAAAGTGGTGGCCACCAAAAAAATCTAGAGCATTGCCCCCTCAAGAGGAGGTACTTAAGCCTATTCATCACATTTCTAATTCTTTACAATTCCTTATCTCCACCATTCTATTTGCTGATTTGCAAGCTGGTTATTCATGCAGAGACTGGGCTCTCAATATTAAACAGCACCCTAGATTAGTTCAAGTCTCTCGATACTCTAACCCACTCCAACCCCCCAATATAGTAATCAGGTTTTTTTTTTTCATATAACAACTGTAAAAGAACGGTTTGTCCAAGTGAGTTGCTTCGCTGAAGGTTAAATGGATTGTTAATATTTTATCACAAAGCAAACAACCATTTTTCATTGTTATTGACTTTAATGGAAACAATGCTCTTAACATCTGTACCTACAAACCATGAACTTTAAAAATACATATTTTGCAAATGTTTCTTTTTTTCTTTCCATAATATCGTTTTTGGAACCGCTGCAGTTGTTACACCGCTATAAAAATGTTATGAATAACTGTGATAATTACGAATTGAACTATATACAGCAAAACAAATCAGCCTCTGCCTTCCAAAATTGTAAATGGACTATGGTTCTTTTTAAGAAGCACTTTAACCATAAGTAAGCACGGCTCGATTGGGCCTTACTCATCACCACCGTTGCAGACATACACTCACTTTTGAAAATATATAGATAGCTAGATAGATCTGATAGATTAGATAAGTCATAGATACAAACGTATATATGTATATGGGTGATCTCTCGATAGAATACACAGACATGCATCCTGCCACGATGTTCATTTTTATGTAAGGTAATAAAAAAACTAAGGGACATAAAACTCATTAGGTTACCTTATGTTTATATATGGAGGGCAGGGATGATTAAATCCAGCTTCTCAGTCTTTGAAATACAAGATTGAGATGTCATGGCCACTAACTGAACTGATCAGTAATATTTGATTTGCATGCCGAAAATCCAAGACAAACACATTTAAACTCACAGTTAAACAACCATCTGAGCTAGAGATAAAGAAAGGAGGGTCGCCCCAGATGGAAATTGACACTGTAAGGATTCTATACTGCAATAGAAAAATAATTTAACAATTAAAAAAGGGATCTGGGTGAGTTATAAATACCAACAAACAAGATTTCATTTGCTTACGTCTCCTCTTTGTAGAAGGAGGCTGTTACAAAACAAGAGAAAGGAGTCAGTGGTTCAAAAACTGTAAATTGTGTTCTTCTTCGAAAACAATAAAATTTAATGCTAGAGCAGTTATAATCAAAAGCTGTACAGCATTTGTTAGAAAACATTTTTTTCCATAAATATTGTTCAGTTCCCGGCACTTGTAGCAATAATTAAATTACAAACGATAAATATGGCATCAATGGATATGTATTTACAAAAAAAAAAGTTATTACAAAAGGCAACTGTATACTAAACGTCACAATCTGTAGAGTAACATCACATCCTCAGCCTGAAAAAATACTGAACAACAGTTTCGACCCCATTAGACAAAAATACATTCACAAGTGTAATGCTTTGAGGAAAAAGTTCAAGACATAACAGGACTTTGGCACGGTTTAAGACTGTGAGAGTTTAAACAATCACCACTAAGGCGAAGAATTTCCATCGTTTAACATCACCACCACCAACAAGCCTTCTATAAGTTCCTCTCAAGAAACAGGACAAGTGTTAAAATGAACTGAAGGAGTTTAGGAATGGGGATGCAGAGAGCAAGAGAGAAAAGGGAGGGAAAAAGCAGTGAGAAGATTTTTTTTTTTTTTTAAATCCTTCAAATGCCAAAACGTTGTTTTCTAATCCTGAGAATAGGGCATGGCTACTTTTGGATCCTGCCCCAAAAACCTTCCTGGACAATTGCCATTAACAAGATGTAACCCTATATATGGCCTCTTGCCTTAAAACTCCATTTCCATCTGATTGGTCTCAGTTTTCTTTTTAAAATGCATTTGGTCCATTCTATGGTTAACAGGGTTTGTGTTTGTCCTCAGATGTACCATTCGTTAAAATTGGGAGGAAGTCCGGGGTTGTGGCTGGTGCTAGTTTGAACTGCAGAAGGGGTTTTAGTGGTATCTTTACTGTTTGCAGAAGCTATAGCGGGTGGAGTGGAAGATTCATAGCCTGAACTGGCGGCAGGGGAGGAATCTGACCCTTGAGATTCATGAACCTAAAATTAACATGTATATATTATAATGAATATAATTCCAACTGGCATTGTGCAAGCAAAAACATGAGCAGAATTCGAGCAGTGTAGGAGCTAGACCGCCCAGTGACCCACTTAGACGAGAAATGCCGCTGACTTGGGGGGGGGGGGAGGGGGTTGTTTTTGTTTTTGATTTCCAGATTAGCGAGCTCACAAAACCCCGAGATGGTCGCCAACAGAACACTTTCGGCCCTAAGACTGGCATTGCGGGAAAGACACACAACGCTCGGTTTCGCTCATGCCCTTTCTCCGCCTATGGAGCGGGACAGGCAGTTGGGTCTTCGGGGCCCTATAAACACCCTCACTCCCGGCCCAGGTTTCACCAAGCCCCTTCCGGCTTGGGAAAGCAGGTATAGAGAAAGGTGGCACGGGCGCCCGGGGCACTGCGAGGTCTCAGACAAATGGGTGGGAACCAGACCCCGCTCCTCGGCCCTATTGTTCGGTCGGCAGCCCC
Organism: Proteles cristata cristata; assembly: GCA_017311185.1. Classification (NCBI taxonomy): domain Eukaryota; kingdom Metazoa; phylum Chordata; class Mammalia; order Carnivora; family Hyaenidae; genus Proteles; species Proteles cristata. The sequence continues at coordinate 105,076 of JAESUZ010001980.1, forward strand.
CGGAGAGCGAATGGTACACCCCCCGCCCCGGGTTCGGCGCGGGCACTCTCGGTTCCCACCGCGGGCAGTGCCGGGAAGAGGCGGCCGCCGCAACGCCAAGCCCGGGCGAGCTCGGTTAGAGCTTCCCGGTAAACAGGCGATTGTTCCCTCTGCTCCCTTCTCCGCCCCACCGTGCTCTCCCCCGCCCCCCTCCTCCGGGTCCCCCAAACGGGTTCAAGGTGTCACCGCTGGAGCAAATCGGATTTAACTGTGGAGGATACAGGGTTGGCAGCGCGGGCGCTTCCGTTCCGCGGCCCAGTGTCGGGCCGAGTGTTTATAAACCGCCGACCGCTAATAAAGAGGTAATTACCTTCATGTGCTTGCGCAGAGAGCTCGGGTGCGTGTAGGACTTGTCGCACACTTTGCAGATATAGGGCTTGTCCGAGGTGTGCACATGCATGTGCTTCTTGCGGTCGCTGCTGTTGGCAAAGCGTCTGTCACAGCCTTCAAATTCACATTTGAACGGTTTCTCACCTGCAAAAGGCAGAAAAGCGCACGGGGGGGAAAATGCGGTCAGGGCCCGGAGCTTGCCGGGGCCCGGCAGCGGGAGACGGGGCGCCCTGCGGTGTGGCCGGAGAGGGAGCGCCGACTGGGGGCGGCCGTGGCATCTCGTTTCCCTGGAGAAAAATGGAGAGCGCGGGTTGAGCCTGCCGGGCTGGGGAGGGCTGGTCGCGGCGGGGGTGGGGCACGGCCGGCCCGGAACCTGCGCGTCCCTTTGTTCTCGCGCAGGACGGGGAAGCCTCCGGCCCCTCCAAAGTTTCCCCTAACTTGTGCTTCCATCACACCCGCCCCCCCGCGCCATCCTCCCCCCTCGCCCCCCCGGCCCGGGGCTCCCAACGCGTGGCCGCGCTCCGCCGCTACCTAGGCGATGTAAGCCAGCCCCGGCGGGACAATGGACCAGGGACGGGACAATCCCGTTCGGGTCCTTCTTTGTACCTTTTAATTCGCCTCTCTCAAAGGCGGCGGTTTTGCTAAACCCAGTATTAAAAAGCACGGGTCGTCGGACTGAACGTTCGAAAAGAGAAAACTATATAAATCCGGGGGCTCCGGACACTTTTTTTTTTTTTTTTTTCCCAAGACGTTCTGAACAAGCCACGGAACTGTGGTGCCTTTTCTACTTTAGCTTTCCTCCCGGAGGACTGAATTGAACCTAGAACTCCAAATAAAAATAGTTTGACAAAAGTATCAGTCATTTAATTAGGAGATGTGCCAATCAAGGGGGAAAAAAGAGCGGAAGTAAGCGAAAGTTAGTTTTCATTAGCATTTCTATGGTCGCCTTCCCCGAATGTGTGCCGAGAGCCGAGTCGCCGGTAAGCAATCCGCTCTCGACGCATTGGGAGTCCCTTCCGAGTAACCCAGAAAGAGAGACAAAAAGAGGCGGCGCCAGCTGGTTCCTGGGAGCGAGAAGGTTCCAATTAGTTCTCGAGACCGCGGAGCCGTCAGCCCGGGAAGTTAGAACTGGGCAAAGGCGCCGCGGGGCGGGGAGGGCGAGAGGTGGAGGGGCAAGTGACAGCGCTTCTTTGCCGAACGGCCCCTGCGGGGCGCCGCCCCTCTCTCGGGTCGCCACCCCTCTCCCTCGCGCTGCGAGCCGGCTTCGTGGCGCGGAGCCGCGATCGGTCCCGCGCCCGCCTGCCTTCCCCCTTACCTGTGTGGGTCCTTTTGTGGATCTTGAGGTTCTCGGAGCGGGCAAAGATCTTCCCGCAGCCCGGGAAGGGGCATGGGAAGGGCTTCTCGCCCGTGTGCACTCGAATGTGGTTGACCAGTTTGTACTTCGCCTTGAAGGACTTGCCCTCGCGAGGGCACTCCTCCCAGTAGCAGACGTGGTTGTTCTGCTCCGGGCCCCCCACATGCTCCATGGTGACATGTGTCACCAGCTCGTGCATGGTGCTGAAGGTCCGGTCGCAGCTCTTCTTGGGCCGGCTCAGCTGAGCCTCGTCGATCCACTTGCACGACAGCTCCTGCTTGATGGGCTGCCGCATATAACGGAAGAAGGCGCCGGGCCCGTGGTGGGCCGCCACGTTCACGCCCATGTTCATGTTCATGGGGCTGTAGTTAGGGAACTGCGCGCCGGCCGCGTAGGGGTCCGTGCGCGGGCTGGCCACCGGGCGGTAAGGGTCGCCGCGGCCGAACAGCTCCCCGCGCAGCCCCAGGTGGACCTGGTTGTTGTCCACGTGCCCCGTGGGCGACGGGTGCCCGGCGCCCTGCTCATGCAGCCCGGGGAAGAGCAGGTAGCCGGGAGGCTCGGGGATGCCAGCCGGAGCGTGCAGGCTGCTCGCCGAGCCGGCGAAGAGCCCGTGCTGCCCGCCACCCGAGGCCGCCTCGCCGAGCCCGGAGCCGCGCTGGCGGAACAGAAAGTCGCGCGTGGAGTTGAAGGCGGCGGAGGCGGCACCGCCGTAACTGGGCACCTGGCCGGCGTGGTGATGGTGGTGGTGGTGGTGGTGGTGATGGCCCAGGGCGTTGGCGTAACCCGAGCCCTGCGGCGTGAACGCGGAGCTCTGGCCCGAAGACAGATCGTGAGCCGCGGCGGGGCTCAGCTTGAAGGCGGCGGCGGCGGCGGCGGCGGCGGCGGCGTGGGGCGAGTCCCCGAAGGGATTCAGCCCCATGCCGGCCGGCTCGCGGTTGGGCATCTCGTGGTGGCGCGGCGCGCCGAAGCTGCCCACTCCCAGCCCGGGGAACTGCGGGCCTCCGTCCAGGAGCATCGTCATGGGTGGGGCGTTCTGGGCACCGGCGATACGGCTGAAATGAGCGAGGGTGCGAGCGAAGGAGATCTTCGAAGTGCTGTCGTCGGAGAGGGGTGGCGGCGGTTGGACACTGCCCGGAGCCCCCCGAGGCGGTGCCAGGGGCCGCAACTTTCCGTCGCTGCGAGAGTCTCCTGCAGAAGGGTAGGAGGGAGGAGGGGAAGTAGAGGAGCAGGAGGGAGGGAGGAGGGGGGGAGAAGGAGCGGGGAGAAGGGAGGAGAAAAGACTCTGGGACTAGATCTGGTTTAACAAACTAACAGGCGCGCACAAAGAAAAATAAGCAAAATAATAAGTGGAGGGCGGAGTTGGCCAATCCGGTCCCGGGCACCCCTCCTCTCCCCGAGAGCGCAGCACCGCGGGGCCAGAAGGCTCCCTCGGCACGGGCCTCGCGGCTGGGCTGCGCTAAGGAGCAGAACCGGCTCGTGGCCGGCGGGCGGGCAGCGGGCTGGAGGCAGGCTCGGTCCTCGCCGCTCGCCGCGCGAGTCCCAGCCTCTTCGCCTCCAGAGTAATGTCCTTGGACTGATAAAGTCAATCACTCACTCCTCTCACATAAACCGAGCGGGAGGCCGCGCGGCGCGCGCCAATCGGGAGCCAGCTGGCCCGCGGTCACGTGACCCCCGGCCCGGCAGCCTATTGGCCGCCGCCACGCTGATTGACAGCGCGGAGCGGGGAACATGGCAGCCGCGGCTGAGCGACCGCCGCTGATTGGGCAGTGGCCCGGCGCCTGGCAGGTGAGGCGGCGGCGGCGGCGGCGGCCCGGCGGCCCGGCGCCCGCGAGTGGACTCCGCCGGGCCGGCGCTGCTGCGGGGAGCCGGAGCCGGGCCCGAGTCAGCGGTCGGCGGGGCGGAGCTGGGCCTCCGCCTAGCTCGCCTCCGGCCCGCAGCGGACAAACACCCCTCACGCGCGTTACCCGCATTGGCCAAATGCGCTCTTGGCCCCGCAGGGATCTTTCCCACCGTCGGCGCGGCGCCGGACGTCCAGTCCGGCTCGGGTCCCCGCCGCCTCATCGCCCCGAGAAAACGTCCTCCCGGCGGCCGCAGGGCGCCGATCCTGGAGCGGGCGCGGCTGCTCCACGTCCACGGCCCATGGGCCGCGTCCTCCCCGCACGCCGCTGTGGGCCCTGATGACCCAGAGAGCGCCCCGACCCAGGCCGGCCGGCCCGCCGTCCGGGCCCCGAGCTGCGGCCGGCCGGCCGAGGCCCAAACGAGGGGAGACGATTGCAGTCAGAGCCGATCTCCCTTGATTCCGTCAGAGCCAAGCGTTGACTCTTCAGTTTGTGAGTGGTGGCTCTAGTCGCCGCTGCCCCTACACACACTCCCCCCTCCATGTGTGACACACCAGTCACATCATAGCAAACATATAGCACGGCAAACGCAAGCCCGGAGCTGCGAACACGCGCGCAGCACAGCAGACACGCAGGCAGCTCAACACAACAGTAAGCACCCCAACCCCGGAACCCGACAAGCCACACACAAAACAGTAAACACAGGCGCACGGCACACCAAAACACGCAACACAGCAAATGCACGCACGCGGCCCAGAAGACACAGCCACAAGCACAGCCACGACACACTCACAGACTATGCTTAGCCTGTGCACACGAAACACGCCCACGACACACGAAACACGCTGCCAAGCAGAGCGAACTCACTAGGCACACAGAGGACCAGCATGGTTTCCAACCCAAAGGGGTAATCAGCCTCAAATTCTCAACATTTTCAAATGCAAACGTAGGGGGCGGGAATGGGGACGGCGAGGTGGAATTTTCTTCCGCTGAACAGCCAAGGCTTTGCTCTCTTCACCTCCTACCCGGAGAGGCAGCACCAAGTGACCTCGAGGATTCTTACCCCTTTAGGATTTACTTTCCAGAGTTGTGTGCGGATCACACGCCCTCCCGCTTCACCCCCACCCCGCCTGGTGCAAGGTCTTTCTGGACTTAATGGCCAGGTTCAGACAGGGCTATAAATCCACTCATTTTTTTTTTTTTCTTGTCGGGCAGTACATTTGAAAGGGTGCAGGAGAGTGGGAATGGAAAGAAAAGGCCCACAGAGAGAAGGCTGGGATTGTCACATCCCTAACAGGGCCGAGCCCCCAAAGTCTGAGCCTTGAGGCAGCCTCACAGCCTGGCCGCCATCTCTCTGTAGGAAACAGAACATCTGATCAAGTTCAGAGGCGCTTGGGGAGAGAGCCTCAAGCAGCGCTGTATAACTGCAGCCCTTTACTTCCTGCCCCCCAATCCGCCTGGCCTGGCCAAACCGTCACCTTCTTTCTTTGCCATTTTGCTGGGGGAAAGCCCCCGCCGGTAGCGCCAAGTGTGCTCCCTCGTCACCCTCCCTCCCGCCAACCTCGCCCCAATCTCCCTCTCCATCCACCGCTCTCTCCCCAGGTCGGAAGGTGAGTTCACTACCACTTCAATGATTGCACCTACTGAAAATAGGCTCTCCCAGAATGGTTTCGGCGTCGCTCAGCAGAAGGTTTCTTTGCAGGGGGGGGGGGGAGGGGGCTCAGGGAAGAACAAATATGCCTAAATCATGCAAATGAATTCCCTGGAGTCAGGTTTACAAAAAGGGAGGACTGCTTTTTATTTTCCCCTTTCTTTTCGCCTTGCCCTTTATATCCTTCTCTAGGCTCGGGGGGTGGGGGGGTGACTGTCGGACACCGGCATGGCCGGCGCTGGGGCGAGGGTTTGCCGAGAGACCCGCCAGGTGCCCCCGAGAACCTGGGGCCTTGCGCGTTTGGGAGCCGGGGCGCGCAGCGAGGCGAGGGGCCGAGGGAGGAAGGCGGCCGAGGGAGCCCAGTCGGCCCCTTCTGGGGGAGGGGGGCCTGAGCGCAGGGCAGGGGGGATGTGGCGGCTGCTGACCTACCCGGTGCCCGGTGTCCGTTTTGATATGGCCACATTCCGATAATTAATTGCCTCCAGCACGTGCTCTGTAGTCCCTGGAACAAAAAGGCATAATTCAATTAGATCATCAACCGAGAAGTGGGGAGGGGGGATGGTTGTTAAGGGGCCGACCTGAGGCGGTTCGGCCAGGCCAAAACCCCGGGCGGTGGAGCCCTTCCTGGGGCGGCGCGGCCCGGCCCGAGAGTGCGACTCCGAGGGGGTGTCGTTGCTCAGCGAGGCGCAGGGTCCCCGCAGGCCCCCGACAGGACGAGACTGGGGGCTTTGAGAACAGCAGGGCCGAGGCAGATCATTTCGAATTCTCTTTTGGTTGGTCTGCGTGAAGGTTTCCTTTTGGGGAGGGGGGGAGACTCTCACCCTCGGAACCGAGAGAAGGCGAAACATCTCCAGACACAGCAAGTTTCCCGCACACGGGAACAAAGCCCCCTCCCCCAAAGCAAACCACCCCTGTTAGGCAATCATAGCGATAATAACAATAATACGGCAAAGTTTCCCTGCTGATCTGCATGCATCCCTCACCCCTCAACTTGCTCTTCGGAGGAGACCCTGGGGAAGAACTTCTGGGGACACACAGCTTTGGGGAGCTGTGTCTCAAAGCAGACTGGTGGCCGGAACAGAACAGAACAGAAAAGTTTTCCCTGCACTCAAGCTGGGGCAAGGCAGAAGAGAGTGCTCGTTTCCTCGTTTCTCAGGTGGAGAAAGCAGTCACCGGGCTGGGCAGGACATGGCAACTCGAACCCAGGGGTCGTGGTTCTTATTTTCCGCGATAACCGAGACTCCTTCGGCAGCTTTGGCTTACTGGGGTTTACATGTGTATTAGGCAGCGTAAATTAACCAATAAATCTCTTTTATGCGTCCCCCCCGTTGTATGTGGTCTGGTCTAAATATCCACATGTCTGTATGGATAGGAAATATAATGGGATCCGTTCCCTCACACTGAGTTCAAACAGTAAATAGGAAAAAGATTTATTCTCCTGCCCAAATCAGAAGCAATAAATAAAATCAGTGAAACGCCATTGCCAAACAAGCAAAGCTTTTGAGGCTGGATTTTAGGGTCCATCTTAGAGAAGTAGAAGGCAAACAGAATGTCCAGACAGGCAGTAGGGACGAATTGGTTTCTCCGAACAACCCAGACCCCACTCTGTATCACTTTTTTTTTTCTTCACTCCAGCCTCCTTAAAAAAACAAAAAACAAACCATCCTACAGCACGTTGTGCTATCCGGCAGGATTTCTTTCTAAACACATTTTCTGTGGCGGACATGAAATTATCCTAAGTCGGAGACCTAGCAATTTTCTTTAAGTCCAAGGGAAACACTGCGGTCTTTTCTTCTGTTTTGTATTTAGAAAAGACTTGCAATCTAACACTCGCAACATTTTAAAGACCCTTTAAACCCAGCAAGCGGATTTCCGTTCTGCCAATGCTTCCTGATTTATTTCAATAAATGAATCTTTGAATCCAGGAAGGGAATTATTCCAAGACGCTGAATTTGGTGCCCCTGCCTCTTCCTACTAGAGCACAAAGTGTTTCTCGTTGAAACTTGTCCTTGAAACTCACCATTATTCACATTTTTTCTTCCTGGTAAACGACACTTTCTTTACATAAATCCCCACCCTCTCCTCAGAATCCCAGACCTTTTTAAAAGAAAAACTGCGAAACGCCATAAAAAATGAAGGGGGGGAAAGCTGGGAAAGGAATGCGTTTTTAACTCCTCTTTATTTTTATGCTAAGATAAGGCTCTTAATTGGCTTCAGGGGCCGAGCTGAACCATCGATATCCAGAGCCCCGGGACCTGCAGACACACTCGCCAACCGCTCATTTGGGCTCCAGATTTTATTGGCTCCATTAGACTTTTCGCCACACTCCCAACATTTGACAGATATTTTATAAGCCCTACGTGCCCTTAAAATACAGTACAGAATGAGCAAATAGATATTGTTACTCAACACCTTTTTAAAAAAATCTGTCTTGCCTTTGTCCTCCAGTCCAAGACATATCGCTGACCAATGTAATGAAATGCAAACTAGACGGGAACGAGACATTTTCATTGTACTTGTCAATCAAGGCTGTGCAGAATGTGTGTGTGTGTGTGTGTGTGTGTGTGTGTAAAGTAAATAGGATTGAACTTTACTAAAGTAAATAGGATTGAACTTGAGAAGGAAGGCAGGGAATTGAACTAGAGCTATCAGACTCCAGTTGAGGATTATGAAGAGAGCCCTAGCAATACAGGAAATGGAGTGAAGCCGTAGGCGGCGGCAGTGCTCAGTGCCAAATCTGGGAGCCAGGCTCAGAGTGAGCTGTGGCTGTGACCCACCAGGTCCTGCTGCCGGTGAGTATCCTTACTGCTGTGGGGGTGCCTCCGAGCTCCAAGACATGCTGGCTGTGGCTCTGAGCGCCAGAAGGACCAGTCACATTGGAAGAGGACTTTCCCTTTCCTTCAGGCTCAGAACCCCGTGTAGGTGGGGAGTGCCCAGGCAAGGCGAGAGGGACACTCAGGCAGAGGCCGACAGACCAAGGTGCCTCTGATTTGTTTACAGGTGCTTCCCCAGAGACCTGAAGAGACAGGCGAAGGAGAATGGATAGGGGTGTGAAGCCTGCCTGACATTCTGGAGCACACGTTTACCCAGGACCCCAGGTTCCTTCTAGGTGCTAAATGCTCCAGTCGTTCTGAAATGCAAGTGATCTCAGCTCCAAAACAAGTGGAGAGAAGCCTTAGACTGTCCTGAGGTATTTGTTTTCATTTCTCTGCTTTGAGACAGGATCCTGCACCCCCAAGTGACAGGAAGGGTACCTCTGGGCCCCATCGTGGTTTCCGGCAGCGAATCTCAGCCTTGATGCTTCGGTCTGGGACCCCCATGGTCCATGTGTCGCCAAGCTCCATTTCCCTGATCCAGGCCCTGGTCCCCCGTTCTTCTTCCCCTTCTCTCCTCTTCCGGGGCAGAGGCAGCAGTACCAGAATGATCTTCCCTGTTTCCCAAGTTGAGAAGGAGCATTCCTGTCCCCTAAAACAATGCTGTCCCCGGCTCATTCACCTCCCAAGGAACTTCGTATAGTTCAGGAATGGCATTTTGTAAAATCCGATTGCCTGAGTTTCTGCATTGGGTTTGGAGTCGTCAGTCATCTCTCCTCCTTTCCTGGTGAGGGGATGGGCGGAAAGTGCTTTGATATTAAAATAAAGCACAGCCCCCCGCCTTCTCCGCCTGATCTTCCCCCAACCCCCCAAGCAAGACAGAGTAGGGGCAAATTAGACTGACTCCTAGTCTGAATGTGACTTGGCAGCTTGTTTCAAGCCACATCTAGCAGAGAGCCTGTGTTGTATCTGTTGGACCCCAGGAGCAAAGAATGTGTGTGTGTATGTACTTTCATCTTTAAGGGGTTAGAAGTAGAAAAAGGAGAAAGAGAAGAAAAGGTGAGGGAGATTATGGCCACAGGGACTGAACGTGGCCCACAAAGTCTAAAATATTTTCTATCTGACCCTTCACAGAAAAAGCTTGCTGACCCCGGAATTGTTGGGCTGCAGCCTCTGTAAGAGGCTACGTATTCTTTTTCTTTTTCTGTTTTTTTTTTTTTTTTTAGATTTTATTTTTAACTAATCCCCGTACCCAACACGGGGCTTGAACTCACAACCCAAGATCAAGAGTCACGTGCTCCACCAACTGAGCCAAACAGGGGCTCTGAGACCAGAGTCTTAACTGATGGGTTCCATCCACTATCCCTCTCTTGTTTTTCAAGCTTCATCTTACAGGACTTCGTTTTTCTTTTCTTTTCTTTTCTTTTTTTTTTCTTTCAGCCTCACACCTCATTGATTTCCGGGGATAACTTTGGCTTTGGAGAAAGGCGAAAAGGAAAGAGTCAAGGGGGAACCAGCCCTCCGGAGCTAGAGGGGACAAGAAGAGAGGAGAGAGGAAAAAGAGTTGTGAATATCTCAATCAGTGACTAGATGACCTCTGACCCTGAGGGTGGTTTTATTGTCTTTCTTCTTTGGCGTGAGATACATACTTTATTGACCCTTTCTGCGTGACTGAGCCCTGAGGGGCAACCGCAGCCCCCAAACCAAGCAAAGCCTGTGAGTCCAGGCTAAGGCCAATGGGCAATCTGCCTTCAGGAAGCCCAAGGGAAGTGACCCCAATTCCCCAGGCCTGAAGGGCTTTGAGGAACGGAGAGGTCACCTCTCTGCCAAGTCAACTGTTCCCTCCTCAGTAGGGGCCTGGCATCCACCCCTCTCCTGTCCTTCTCCCTAAAACACCCGTCCCTTTCTCCCAGGGAAAAATGCTATCAGTCAGTACGGTTCGCTCTCTGAATGAATGCTCTTCCTTCGAAGTATAAAGGTTGGTTCCTATAAAAATTCCAGGGGATCCCAACAACCCAGTTGGGCAGCTACTGCTGTAGCTTGTCCTATTTTTCTTTTTAAGTGGGCTTTATGCCCAACGTGGGGCTCAAACTCACGACCCTGAGATCATGAGTTGCACACTCTACCAACTGAGCCAGCCAGGCAGCCCCTTCACTTGTCTTCTTAGATAGGTGTCTCCCTCTCCCTCCTCCTTCCTCCTGAACTCTTTCCCTACCAGACCCAGGTTACCAAATGTTATCTTTATTGTTTTTATGCTTATTTATTGATTGATTGATTTAGAGAGAGCATGAAAGCAAGGGAAGAACAGAGAGAGAGAGAGAGAGAGAGAGAGAGAGGAAGAATCCCAAGCAGGTTCCTCAGTGCCAGCGCAGAGCCCGACAGGGGACTCAAACTCATGTACCGTGGAGACCATGACAGGAGCTAAAGTCAGGAGTCAGCCACTTAACAGAATGAGTCACCCAGGCGCCCCCAGCCGAATGTTATCGTTAAAGATGACATGTCCCCGGGCTTTCAGCTTATGCCCTCAGACTCAACTTTAGTAGATTATAGGTCACCCTTTGAACCTGACAGAGGCTGGCAAGGAGAGAAAACTAGCCCTCCATACACAAATAGCCGCTCAAGTAGCATTTTCAGATTTAGCACTTCCTACACCTTGGGTCTTTCAGGGGCCATTTGTGGAAAATCAGCTTGGGAATCAGGTGACCCCATTAAGGCCAAGAAAAGGAGGCCCGCCCAAGAAAGGGAGAAGGGCTCTGGGTGACTGTCCCGTTCGAGCTCGCTGAGGGTGCCACGTGCCCCTTCTCTTCAAGGGGGCCAGCCACGAGGCCATCTTAGTGAGATCGTGGTGGACAGAAAATTTAAAGTGAGCCCCCTCCTGGCCCTGTCTTGAAAAACCCTCAGCTCTTGGAAGGTTGGGAGGGGACAACAGAATTCAGGGATTAGCATCTTCCCTGGCAGCGTCCCCCCGCCCCTCAGAGCAGCCCCTTAACCCCTGAGGGAAGCCCTGTGCCTTTCCCTCACAGCTCTGCCCCCATGAGCTTCTCTCCCATGGCCCCTGCATCTGCTCCCATGGCGCCCCAACACTTTCCTCAGGAGGGCCTTTCCGTTTTCCTCACAACGCGCCCACTCGCTTCCCTCACGAGGGCGCTCGCGTTTTCCTCACAGGTGCACCTGCCCTGTGTGTTTACCTTGACGCTACTGTCCCGAAAGGCCTGACGCACTTCGACCCCTGCACTGGGGACCCTGAAACCCCAGGCACTGCAGGCCTGGAAGTACCTCGCAGGATTCCCCTAGGGGTCCTTGCCGAATTTGCTGTCTGTGTGCCCACCTCAACCCCAGGCCCCTTCCCTTCCGCCACCCAGGGTCTGAGGTCCTCTCCGACCTGGCCCCCAGAGACCTCTGCGCCATAGCCCCTCTCCGCTTTCTCTATCAATCCAACAGGCAGGCCTTCAAGTATTGAAAAGCCTGGTTTGAGCATCAGCACCCCCGGGGAGGGCGGTCCCTCTGCCTTGCCCTGTCCTTCTCCCGACTTCAACCCTCAATGCGGTCAACACCAGCTGTGCAGAAGCCCCTCTTGCAGCTGTCTAGAGCTAAAGGTCAAGTTTTCCTCAGGACCAAGGGCCTTGTGAAGCACGTTCTATCAGCGGACATCCGCTTTCCTCTTCTCTTGCCTCCCCATTCGTCGCGAATTTCTAGAAAGCCGTTCTTCTCATCTATCCACTTATTAAATGAAGGGGAAGGTTGTGGGTCATGGCCTAGAACACCTGTTATGCCACTCCCTCCACACTACTTCCAAGGGCCTCAAGAACACTCCAGAAGAACCGTCTACACCCATGCCCTAAACACCCCTTTCTCCCTTTAGGAAAAGCTCTCTACTTCCTAGAAATGAACTCTTGCCGCGCCCCGGTCCCTGAGGTGGAAGAAATCAAGGGCGTCTGGTCGAGAAGTGGTTTGGTCCTGAGGCTGGTCCCCTTGATTTTGGTTCAACTAAAGAGCTACACGTTTGCTGTTTATAGAATGAAATTGCCCCCCAGAGACAGTGAGGGATGGAGCCACTTGAAGAAAAGCGCTGTTCCAATACGACATCTGTCCATTTTACTCAGCCCGGTCCTGACCTCCTGGCAAAGGATAGGAGAAAGGGATAGGGGGTGACGTTCTTTGCTACCCCCCTCCACCCCCCAATCTATGTAGACCCCCCCTCCAGGATTGATGAGGGGAACCGTACGCCTCTCAGGGTCTAGGTGATTACACGGAACAGACATGTCCAGGGAACACGCAGCTTGTCCAGGCTCCAGGGACATGTCCTCCAAGTCCTAGAAGGCAGAGAGACATGGGTACCAGCGGCTGCAGCTCAAGTTGCAGAACCATTTGAAACTTAACCTGTTTTATCCTTCGAAAAACATTTGTTTTCATAGGATCAGTATGTTGCCGCTCTATTCAAAAAATATTTAGGGGCGCCTGGGCGGCTCAGTTGGTTAAGCATCAGACTCTTGGTTTCGGCTCAGGTCATGATCTCATGGTTCATGGGATCGAGCCCTGTGTTGGGCTCCATGCTGACAGCGTGGAGCCATCTTGGAATTCTCATTCTCTCTCTCTCTGTCTCTCCCCTGCTTGTGCTCTTGCTCTCGTTCTCTCTCAAAATAAATCAATAAACTGAAAAAAAACATTTATAGTTTGTTTTCTATATGCAAGACATGGCCTTAGGTATTGTGGGGGTATGAAAGCAAATGGCGTGAGGACTCAGTCTTGCACCTGGAGCCTCAAAACAGTCTGACACCCTGAAAACCTATGCCAGGATCTGAAGTCTGAGAACAAGTATTCCCTGACTTCTGCGTTGACCACCTGAGAGTTTGGGGTAACTATCAGAGCTTCTTTCTTTGCAGAAATGGATACCCGGATGGAACTTTTACAGAAGAGTTTACCTTTTTGTGAGGAACAAAAAGAAATCAGCCTGAGTCCATTGTTTTCCCAGTTTGGGGAGTGGCTTCTTCCATTACAGTCTACTTTTGCCCTGTTTTGCAATTTTCGCCTTCAAGACCAAGGGCTCCATTTAATGTTGCTAACATTGTAGCCCCTTTAAAACAATTTTCAAGATCACTTGCTAACAATGGGAGGCTTATTATTATTATTATTATTATTAAATGTTTTATTTATTTCTAGGAGAGAGAGAGAGAGAGAGACAGCGTGAGCAGGGGAGGGTCAGAGAGAGAGGGAGCCGCAGACTGAAACAGGCTCCAGGCTCCGAGCTGGCAGTCAGCACAGAGCCCGACACGGGGCCCGAACCCACGAACCACGAGATCATGACCCAAGCGAAAGTCGGACGCCTAACTGACTAAGCCACCCAGGGGCCCCTGGGAGGCTTATTATTATTCTTAATTTCTCAGTTCCACAATTCCCCAACACACACACACACACACACACACACACACACACACACACACGACTAGCTATAAGAGAGTGCTTTACAGTTCATGTCCATACATGAGGTTCATTTTTTGAGTTATGTTGTCATTCTACAGCTTGGTAGGTTCAAATCGTTATTTTGAGCATAAGATCAAAAAAGTTGGAAGATCAACTCATCTAGAAGCTGGTTTGGCCCTACTTTGTCATTATACATGTCACTTATTCTTTGTTGATTGGTTTTATAATGTAGGTCTGTAACAATTTAATGAAAGAAAAAGAATGTCGGGGCACCCGGGTGGCTTGGTCGGTTGAGTGTCGGACTTCACCTCGGGTCATGATCTCACAGTTTGTGGGTTCGAGCCCTGTGTCGGGCTCTGTGCTGACAGCTCAGAGCCTGGAGCCTGCTTCAGATTCTGTGTCTCACCTTCTCTCTGCCCCTCCCCTGCTCATGCTCTGTGTCACTATGTGTCTCAATAATAAATATATGTTTAAAAAAAGAAAGAAAGAAAGAAAAAGAACCTTTAAGGGATAATACAATGAAGGAAGCACATTGTGCCCGTGCTCTGTAATACTGAACTTTCTTATTCCTAGTAACCTCATATTCAGCGGATCATTTGGATTATTATCAAATGATCTTTGCAGTTGTTTAAAAAGTTCCATCCAAACCTACCATATGCTTATGTGTGCTGTTACATCGAGAGAGTATATGCGATTTCAAAAGGAGGACTTGATATTGAAGACGGCAAATTTCAGAAAAATCCTGGTTTGTAAACTCCAATAGTTCAAAAATATTTGGCGGGAGAAGTAGTGGACCTGCCCCTTTCCCAAAGAGAGGGAACGCCGCAGACCTCTTTGCTTCGACAGATAGGCCACCGAGGTACCCAGCAGCTCACCCTGACTTCTGTCTCACATCCTTGAGTGGGAAGATGTCAGAAGGAAATCTGCCTTGGAGAAAACCGTAGAAATGAGGCATCCCAACTCTGTGGTGGCTGGTGTCACCCCCATCCTGGCTCCCAGGAAGAAAGCCTTGACTTCCATTTCCATGGTCAGTAGAAGGAACACATTTGGATGGGTGGGGAGTTGTTCACTACTAGTCCACCAATTTACTGGCTTGTGTCTTGGGTTTTCTTTTTTTCATGGATTCAAATAACCAATATTGTTTTTTTTCTTTCATAGTTTATTGTCAAGTTGGTTTCTATATAACACTCAGTGCTCATCCTAACAAGTGCCCCCCTCCATGTCCATCACCCCCTTCCCCTTTCCCCCACCCCCATCAGCCTCAGTTTGTTCTTGGTATTCAAGAGCCTCTCCTGGTTTGCTTCCCTCCCTCTCCCCCACTATTTTTTCTCCTTCTCCTCCCCCATGGTCCTCTGTTAAGTTTCTCCTGATCCAGTTATAAATGAAAACATATGCTATCTTTGTCTGCCTGACTTATTTTGCTCAGCCTCACACACTCAAGTTCCATCCACGTGGCTACACATGGCCAGATTTCATTCTTTCTCATTGCCATGTACTATTCCATGGTATAGATAAACCACATCTTCTTGATCCATTCGTCCGTGGATGGACACTTAGTCTCTTTCCATGATTTGGCTATTGTGGAGAGTGCTGCTGTGAACATTGGGGTCCATGTGCCCCTATGCATCAGCACTCCTGTGTCCCTTGGGGAAATTCCTAGCAGTGCTATTGTTGGTATCCAAAATCTATAAGGAACTCCCCAAACTCCACACCTGAAAAACAAACAATCCAGTGAAGAAATGGGCAGAAGACATGAAAAGAGATTTCTCCAAAGAGGACATCCAGATGGCCAACAGACACATGAAATGATGCTCAGCATCGCTCCTCATCAGGGAAATACAAATCAAAACCACACTGAGATACCACCTCATGCCGGTCAGAGTGGCTAAAATGAGCCAATCAGAGAACTCTAGATGCTGGCGAGGATGTGGAGATACGGGCCCCCTCCTACACTGTTGGTGGGAATGTAAACTGGGGCAGCCCCTCTGGAAAACAGTGTGGAGGTTCCTCAAAAAATTAACAATAGAACTCCTCTATGACCCAGCAATAGCACTGGGGTATTGGTCAGTGGGCCAAATCTGCGTCTCTTCTCGCCCTTCTTCCTTCACCAGACTCCACAGGTTTGTATTTTGAGGTTTCTGATCTCACCAGCAGGATGAACCATGCCCTCTGGGATTAAGGCCTCTGAGATCTCGCCTACCATCACCCACCCCCCTACCCCTACCTGAGCAGCAAATATTGATGGGCGAGTGCTGCACGGGCTGTCAGGCTGTCTCAAGGGCTGGGTTGAGGCCAGGCCAGTGGTGTGGGTGGGAGGGAGAGGGTGGTTATTGGTGAAGCTAAAGGCTGCAGAGCCTCCCACAAAGTAAGCGCGGAGTGTGTGTGTGTGTGTGTGTGTGTGTGTGTGTGTGTGTGTGTGTGTGTGCAAGACTAGGCCTTGCCTAGGCTCACAACACATCCTACTACTGCTTCTCCCTCGCCTTTCGCCTTTCCGGAGGCGCCACTTACGACGGCGCCTGGGACACCGGTTGCCTTCAGAGAGTAGATGCTGGCGAAGTCTCCCCCTCCCGTCGGGCAGGAATCGGAGGGTCCCCTGTTTTGGGACCCTGGGACTGCAGAAGTGGTCGGAAGTCGGAGCCCGAAAGCCGGGGAGGGAGCAGAGACCCTAGAACTCATCGGGTGCCCCTGGCTCGCCAGCACCACCGACCTGGGGACCCGAGAGGGCCGGGGGAGGAAGGGACGTCGGCTGCAGGCTGGGGGGGGCGGTGGAGGAGACTGAAGGGGAGGGGACTGGAGGTTGGCGCGGAGCCCAAGCTCCTAGGATGGCCTCCGTTCCCTTCGTTTCCCTGGAGGACAGACCTCCTCTCCTTCTTCTTCTTCTCTTCCCTCTGCTCAGTCTCCGTGGGGCGCTCGGGCCCTGCCGCCTCCCGAACCCCCCCAAAGCTCCAACCTGCTGCTTGCAGCCCAAAGGGCACTGGCGCCTAGAGCTCGGCCCTGGGGCCGGCCTGCCCTTCCGTTTTTCCTAAAGGGAACGAAGGGGCCCAGCGCCTCGCTTCCCTTCCTGCCAGCCGCCACCGCTCGAGAGGGGCTGTTTAATTAAAGGGGAGCCCGCAATGTATACGTCAGATAAAAGCAACGCGCAGAATAAACTAATTAAAACATTGTGTTTGCAACACATTTTATTTCTCTCTCTCCCTTTTTTGATCTTCGCTGTGTTTTAAAGAAATGTCATCGCACCATAAAGCGAGCCGTGAAACGCTATTTCCTTATAGTGTGCGGCGCTTTTCAAAGGCTAGTGTGATATATTTTAGAAAAGAGATCCCGCTGTGAAAGCTTGCGTGTCTTCCCTTTACCAAACTAAGCTCTTGTCAATCACGCCAAGCCCGGTCCAATCACCGAGATTCTTTTTGGAAAGCAGCTCATCCCGCTGTGCTTTTATACCGCGCTCCGCAGCCTGTTTTGAAGCATTTTTACCAGCACGTCCAGGGGAATGAATGATGAGGCCGCGGACGGTGCAGGCCTGGCGCCCTGAGCGCCCGGCCCTAACACAGGCGCCAGCGCATTGTGCGCCGCCCAGGCTTTCTCACGTGGCGGTCACTTCGCGGGGGTTATCCCGACGTCAACTCGGGTCAATGCTGGGGGTCGCGGCCGCTCGATCGCTTCCACCCCGCGGCTGATGGCCCGGGTCGGTGAGGCTCAGCAGTTGCCCTCCTGGGAAAGCGAGACCCTGCGCAGCCTGCCGGGGTGCCTCGGCCACGGGGAGCCGTTGGGGGGGCCCTCGGGTTGCACCTCCTCCCCAGAGCAAGTGGGACACGGCGGGGGGCGGGGGGTAGGAATCAGGGCCAGTGGCCCCCACGCATGAGGTCTCTCTGTCTCACCTCGCCCTGGCCAGCACGTTGGTTGCTAGTAAGCTGCTAGTAAACGGCAGATTTCTCCTCTGTACCATGTGCCCCATGGTAACCAGAGGCCCTGGAAGGCTTCCCCAGCCTTCTGAGAAAGGCCGCCCCCACCCAGAGAGGCTATGAAACCACGTGGGACGTGTCAGCGCTCCCAGAACCCCAGACCCCCCAAAAGACAGGCCCAGCTGGAGACGCCCACCCGTAGGACCGAATTGGTGGCCCTGGGCTGGCCGAGCCCACAATTACTAAGTCCGGACGCTTTCTGGCCTAATGGACTACGGAGCCGCGGGGTTGGTGCCGCCCACCCACCAAAAGCTAAATACAAATGTGTACGCCATTCCGAGAACCCACGGGCGAAATGGCCACGCCCGTCCCTCCCCTGGATGCAAAGAAAGGTTGGCAGGAGCAGCCCAGCTCCAGAGTCACACAGACCGCCCTCCCCCGTCATTCTCTCCCGCCCCCGCCAGGCTCCGCGTTGAGTCAGCCTCTGTCAGGGCTGGGGGCGCACCCGCCAGGGTGATGAAGAAGCTTTTGATCTTCACATTGGCTTCCCGGCTCTGGTAGGGGAGAAGAGGGAGGAGGCTTTGTGGTCCTCCTTTCCGGCAGCGCCGGAATCATTCGTTGCCTGCTTTTGTTTCCAGTTCCACTTCGAACTTGAACTAGAAGAGTGCGGTTTGGCTAAGGTCTCAAGGGACGCATAGTGAAAGCTGTGTGAGATTTACGCGTTTGTAGAACAGACCAGACTCGGCGTTTTGAAAGAGTCCATCCACGGTGATCCATCTGTCCATTCTGCCCCTGTCTCTTGTGTCTCTGTCTCTGTCTGTCTCTGTCTCCCTCACTCTCTCATACACGAAGACGTACATCCCCTAGGCTCCGATCACACGCGCCCTCCGTGCATATGTTCAATTTCCACAGGATTACCATACGTCTGCCTCCTCCAGAGCTCACGTGCCCCCCTTTCCGTCACCTGCCAGTTTCTTTCTCTAGCATTCCCAAAGGACGTGTCAGTTGTTGGGAAGGGCCTGAGTCCATCCAGGAGCCGTGGGCGAGGGGGAGGGAATGCTCAGTTGCCCTGAATTTTTGCCCGCCCCCCAAGCTCGCTCTCGTTGGAAGGGAAATCGCTGCCCACCCTGTCCCTACCCAGGGGTTTCTTCGGTGCGGGACAGATCCTCAGGCTGACCCTAAAACGAGGCAAGACGAAGAACCCCCATTCCCCTGACGGCCAGGCCTCCACTTCCGGGCCCCCGCGGCGGTTAGGACTCCAATCGGCTGGAATCCTCCCTCAACCTTGCCTGGTGCTCGGTGGCTCCCCGGGGATCCCTTCTTCTCCCTACCGCCCCACCCTATGGGGAGCAGGCCCCGCCAGTTGGTAGGTTCTTTACAGGTCCCTTCCGGGACTCTCGTGCACGTAGGGGCGCCCCAGCCTCCTCCCCCCTCCCTCCCAGGGAGGAAAGTTGCCCGTGCAGGTGAACCTGGGGTGGCCTGGGGAGGCCTGTGTCGTGCTCCCCTTCCGAGCTCTGTAAGACAAAGGGTGGGGGTTTGCCACAGCTTTTGGCTACATTTGCAAGTACGGAAAGTGGCCCCATTGCAAGCGCTGAGGGCCAGAGCCGCCTGTGCTCCCTGGGGTGCAGGAAGGAGGGAGTTCACCTGCCTGCGGTTAGTAAGATCACAGGGGCTGGGAGGTTGCTGTGACTCCTGGACCAGGCTGGTGTCTGTCTCTGAGCAGCAGACCACACGGACATTTCTGAAACGCTGGGTGCAACGGGGAGCGCGGTGAATTGTTGGTATATATGTATGTGCAAAAAAAAAAAAAAAAAATTCCTGAAAGTGATGGGTTCTTTTGATAACGGGAATTACTTGTTGCCTACAGCTAACACGTTATTACCCTTCTTTTATACTGCCTCGTGGCTCCGGGAATCCAGGGTGAAAGTTTAGGTTTCTATTTCCAGGCATAAAGCAATTCAAGTGTGAACTCGACGGCTGTAGCCGGTGGCGTGCCAACAGCCGCGACAGGGCCACTCGGCACTCACGCGCACGCGGGTGGCAAGCCCTGGTCCTCTGGAAGCCCTTGGCTGAGGAGCAGGAAGAAAAGCCACCCGCACTGACTCGGAGCCCGGACTGATCCCCCCCACCGGTCCCTTCCGGGCTGTCTCCATGACTCTGGGGACTCGACCGGTCCTTGCCGAGGGTCCCAAAGCCCAAGCTAGGGAGCCCACGGCGAACCCAGGCCCCTCTCGAGTAGCCTTCCTCCGCGTTTACCCCCGGCAGCCGCGCTCTCCCCGGCTCGCAGAGCCCGCCTGCGCCTCCGCCGCCGGGGAGCCCGCTGTCGTCACAGGCCCGACCCGGAGGAGCGGCGGGCCACCAAGGCCGGGGAGCCCGGAAGATTTACTGCTGCCGGGACAAGCCGAGTAGCCGCCACGCTTTTGATGCTCGAAGGGCGGGAAGGTGTGGGTAGGACGGGGTGTGTGCCGTCTACCGTTGAGAGAAGGGACAGTGTCACACATCATTCAAATCGGGATTAGAAGCTGGCTTCCGGTCTCCGCTAGGCTCCTACAAGTTGTCGTTGGGCCAACCCCGGCCTGTCAGTTTCCCCCATTGTGAAAGGAGGGCTCCTTCTAGCGCATACCGCGCGGCGCCTGGCCTCTCGCTGAGGACGAGGACTAACCATATGTTTGTTGGGCAAATGGATGGGCTCCTGCCTTTTCCTCTTACCGCCCCCCCCCCCCCCCCGCCACGTCCCTGAGCAGCGCGATCTAGATGGCCAGGGACCGTAGCTCTGCAGCAGGAGGGGCTCACCCCGCGGCTTCCTGGCCTTCCCTGGACTTTGACCTAAAGGGGCTGCTGTGCCCCCTCTCTGGGAGACAGGAGTCACTTTGCTTCTGGGCCGCTGCTCCCAAACCTGGGGCTTTGAATGTTTCAGGATCGTAAAAATAAGGCGAGTCAAGCTCCTGCTAAGAAGCCAAGGCTGACCCCAGCCCCGGCCGGTCCAGGAGCTAAGCACGCGTCCTGACTCCCTGTCCAGGGCGGGCTCAGAAGCTGTCTGGCTGTAAACCGCACAGGTCGAGAACACCAGACACAAATAGCTCCCTTCTCGCGCCGTGTGACCATTTCTGCGTGGGACCTTTTCTGCCCTACCGGCGGGAGAGGCAAGAGGCGAAGGATCCAAGGGGTCAGCCAAGCCCCCAGCGGGTGGGACCCTGGTCCTGCGCCTAAAGCCACGGCTGCCTCGCTGCCTCTTCCATCTCACTTTCCCCCTCCACTGCGCTGTGCACTACACCCCCACCCCGCCAAGAGGCAGGTGGGAGGAACTTGTCCCTTGCTCTCTCCACGGTGGAGGATCGGATCAGCAAGCCTGGACCAAACACTTGGTGCTCTGCCCTTGGAGGCCTGATGGTCCTCAAGAGACCCCCCACTGTCCCCAATCAGGCTCCTCTCCGCCAAAGTCAAGCCATTCCCTGGCTTAGCCCTGTTTGCCCAGAGCATCGACCAAACCCTTGCATTTGTAATTCTTCCAGACTTAAATCTGTGCCAACTACTTTTCCTCATTAACATTTGCTTCCAGCCAGATCAAAGTTTTCTCCTCTCTCAGCTTCCCCACCTCACCGTGGACTTTGCAGTCACTTAGGAAATGACTTAACAGCTTTGCAAGACACAGTGTTCAGAGTGCTCCGGAAAAGCGAGAAAGCCACCATTAATTTAGCACCTATGAGATACTAGGCGCTGAATGTAAATCATCTCTAGAAATCCCATCCACAATCCTCTGAGCTTGATGCTATTATCCTCCCTCCCACATATAAGGAAACTGAGGCGTGGGGCTGAAATGATTTGCTACCAAGTGTTTAGAATCTAGTAGGCCACACCAAACTTGACCGCAGCCCTGGTCTCCTCTAGAGCCTGGCTCGCGCACACTACGGAGCCTCTGCGGTGGGGCACGGTCTGTGCGAGGATTACAGGGCGCAGCTGCAGCCTGACATTTGCTGCCCCAGGTGAATGAGGCTGTTCCTTACCTTCCAGAGTGCCCAGCTAGTCTGCGTGGTGTTTCCAGCCTATCTGGGGCCACACGCAGTTTGGGTCTGCAAAATGCAGGGTCAAGTGTAAACCGGAGTGCCTACACTCACTTCTGGGTAGACACTGCGGAAGACTTGCGCACACGGAGCGTCTGGGAGGTAATTGCAAGGTGCACGTGCGCCCGGGCCGCCCTGGCTGAGCCTCTGTGCCCAAGCATCTGGCTCCCAGCCTGGCCTTAAGGGCCCCCAGCTCTGGGCAGGTGAATGGACACAGCCTTTTTGCTTTAGAAAGGTTAAAGTAGAAAAAGCGAATGCTTTTTTTTTTTTTTTTGCTCACTGGAGTGTCTCCAGAACAGGCATGGAGTAAGTGAATAAATATTGCTGTACTCCTGACATATCTGCTGGGCGGAGATACCAAGGGCCTTTGGGGCAAGAACTTGGGGGTGTTATAGGGGACAGTGGCCCATCCTGCTCCACCTCAAAATGCCCCACTGCTTACAAACTGTTAACCAGCTCCCACCCTCTGTGCAAGCTGAGATGATGGGTAATCCAGTCTGACCTCTCCAACCCATGAGAAACCTCTCTCTCTGCCCCTCTGTCTCTGTCTCTCTCTGTCCGTCATTCACACACACACACACACACACACACACACACACAATTCACTCATTCTCTTTCTCCAGAGTCCTGTGGTCAGTGAACAGGCTTGGCCAAACAGTTTTAGGAAGCTTTGAATCTCTATACCTTGCCACTAATTCACTTCTTCACCTGGGACAAGTGACTTACAAACTCTGAACCTCAGAGTCCACATCTGAGAAAGGATGTTAATAATGGTGCCTATCTCGGGGTGCATGGGTGGCTCAGTCGGTTAAGCAGCTTGCTTCGGCTCAGGTCATGATCTCATGGTTGGTGGGTTTGAGCCCCACATCAGGCTCTGTGCTGACAACTCAGAGCCTGGAGCCTGCTTCAGATTCTATGTCTCCCTCTCTCTCTCTGCTGCTTCCCTGCTTGTTCTCTGTCTCTCAAAAATAAGCAAGTGTTAAAAAAATTTTTTTTAATGTTTTATTTATTTCTAGGAGAGAGAGAGAGAGAGAGAGACAGCATGAGTAGGGGAGGGTCAGAGAGAGAGAGAGTCACAGACTCTGAAACAGGCTCAGGCTCTGAGCTGGCAGTCAGCACAGAGCCCGGCGAGGCACGAACCCACGAACCGCGAGATCATGACCTAAGCGAAAGTCGGACGCTCAACTGACTAAGCCACCCAGGCGCCCCTAAAAATTTTTTTTAAAAAATAATGGTGCCTATTTTTAGGGCTTTCAGACAAATTAAATGAAAGAGGGGTATGTACTAATGTGAATAAGTTTCAGATAAAGTGTCTTCCTCTGTAACATGTCCAAGAAGGGGTTAATGTGTTTCA
Source organism: Proteles cristata cristata (assembly GCA_017311185.1). Taxonomy (NCBI): domain Eukaryota; kingdom Metazoa; phylum Chordata; class Mammalia; order Carnivora; family Hyaenidae; genus Proteles; species Proteles cristata. The sequence continues at coordinate 127,839 of JAESUZ010001980.1, forward strand.
CCATGTTTATGGGTGCTTGGAGGAGACCTCAGTAAAGCTACTTTAAAAATCCCCTCCAGGGGCACCTGGGTGGCTCAGTCAGTTGAGTATCCCACTTCATGATCTCCCAGTTCGTGGGTTCAAGCCCCACATCGGGTTCGCTGCCGTCAGTGTAGAGCCTGCTTCAGATCCTCTGTCCACCTCCCTCTGCCCCTCCCCTGCTCATGCTTGCTCTCAAAAATAGACACTTAAAAATGAAACAAAATAAAATAAAATCACGTCCAAACAAGAGTCTATAGATCACAGCCCTTGATCCAACCTGCCATCATACAAACCGATAACAAATGCTATAGTGTTCCTATAAAAGAGCAAGTGTTCCCTGATCCTGTGGCCTAACACTGCCCAGGGCAGCCAAAGCCCCTGCCCCAAGGGGATGTGGACCAACATGGATTCTGCCATCCCCTTCATTTCCCTTCCAGCACATTCACACAAGTGATAAGAGGCTGTTCAGTAGCACAGATGTGTGGCAAGCGTCACAAAGTGCCACCCAAGCACCTGGAAGTAGAAGGTGGGGAGACAGGACCCATTGGGCTGGCCTTGAGCGACTTGCGTTATGGGGGTTGAGTTTCCCTTCCTCAATTGCAGCTCAGTTCTCAACAGCTCAACTCAACTCCCACCACTAACAAGGTGCTGAGAAGCATGACACTGACTCTTAGTGCATCCAGTCAGTCCTGGGCCTGGGCTTAATGGTAGCAGTCCCGGAAGTGTGATTTACATTTTCTTTAATTTTAATTAATTTATTTAAGTACTGTCTACACCCAATGTGGGGCTCAAATTCATGACCCTGCGATCAAGAGTCACACGCTCCACTCACTGAGCCAGCCAGGCACCCATGGAAATGAGATCTTAAGACAAAGAAGGTGGTAGAGGGAAGACAACACTGGGCATCTGAGTGGGGTACCCTAAACTAGCCAGGTGACCTTGGGTATGTCACTTTAAGCTTGCTGGGTTTCTATTGAACCCAAGTGTAAGTCTGAGACAGCTGGACTGGAGGTTCCCTTAGGAAGCCCATTCCTTCCTAAGGATCCATCAGGATCCAGTTTGACAGCATTGAGAGAACAGTCGAGTGGAGCTAGAATGGGGCCCGGGGAGAGGGGACATGACATTTCTAGGCTCTTTGGTTCATTTCTGAGCAGATGATTTTTCCTAAGAAAGAGATGAGAAATCTCCATGATCCATTAGTTCAAGAACTCAGATCAGCCTAACCGAGAAAATAAAAGCAGGTTGCTGTGGCCTGGGGAAGATGCCCTGATGTCCGTCATGGGGCCATGATGATCCCAGGTTCCAGCAGAATCTGTTAACCATAGTTGGAGAGTCTATATACACTAACTGAACCTATACTGGACAGAATTGTATGCCTGTGGCACATTAGTCTAAACCCCTGTGGTTGTACTTGGCCTTGGTTAGTTAGCCTGACTGCAGATAGAACGATAGTAGTCTCCTGGAAACTCCACTGGTGAAAACTCAGGCGGGATCTTTTCTCTCCATCCTTTCCAAGGGAGGGTATATCTCTCTCCCAGACCTTCCAGAGCCATCTGATAGTGGTCAGATCCTAGCCAGCTGAGACCTCTAGCAGAAGCACATCCCTTTTAGCTTATGAGCCATGGGCTAAGTAACTTTAGGCTCCCCACACAACTGAAAATATCGACACTCAAGAAATATGGTCACAATTAAGAATAATCTTCTAAGGGGCGCCTGGGTGGCTCAGCTGGTTAAGCATCTGACTTCGGCTCAGGTCATGATCTCATGGTTCGTGGGTTCAAGCCCCACATTGGGCTCTATGCTGACAGCTAGCTCAGAGCCTGGAGCCTGTTTCGGATTCTGTGTCTCCCTCTCTCTCTGACCCTCCCCTGCTCGTGCTGTCTCTCTCAGAAATAAATAAAAAACATTAAAAAAAAAAAGAATAATTTTCTAATACACAAGGAACAAATCAGGTAAAATATCTCTCAATTAAGAACGAGATTTCAGTGTCCTCCTGATATTTGGATTTGGTTTGTACCATTTGAGTTCGTATTAAATCTGTAATATGCACTTCAAATAGCTCATTCTGAAATCAGTGACTCCCTTAACTTTAAGTGATCCGCACTTGAGTCACAGCATATTTTCAGTTGTTACATGTCCTTGTGTCAAAAAGTCTGAACATGTGTGCGAGGAAACGAAAGAGAATTTTAAACTGTTTTGGCATTAGGTGATTGTAGTTTGGCTCATATTTCTAGTCAACCAAACAGTAGGGTATTTAGGGAGGCAGCAGCACCAGGTTCAGGAGGAACTTATCCACTCTTGGGGTCTCCTTTGCTTTGGACTTTCAGAGAAGAAGAAACAATGTAGTTAGGGCAAAAGGCTCTAAATAGAGCACAGCTTTATGGGGTGCCTGGATGGCTCTGTGAGTTAAGCGTCCAACTCTTGATCTCAGCTCAGGTCGTGATCGCACGGCTCCTGAGCTTGGTTTGTGAGTTTAAGCCCCACATCGGGCTCTGCACTGATGGCACGGAGCCTGCTTCAGATTCTGTCTCTCCCTCTCTCTCTGCCCCTCCCCTGCTCATTCTCTCTCTCGATCAAAAAGAAATAAATAAACTTTAAATATGCCACGGCCTTGCCCTGGTAGCAAGAAGTAATTACGTGGTGTTGCTTATGTGAGTGTAGCATCCACAGCTTTGCGTCCTGTATGCCCAGATAGTTGCTTTGAATACAATTTTGCAGAAGTGCACTTGGTGGTTAGCATCTCTCTGTTCAGCTTGGAGAGGCGGCAGGCTTCTTTAACCTTCCAGAGTCAAAATCTACAATCACAGACACCTGATCTGTGAGATTCACAAACAAATGACTCTCTTTGGCGAGTATAGGAGTTAGGAGGCACCTTTCCCATTGCCCAGCAGTTTCTGACTTGGCTTTTTGTCTGTGATTTCACTTCCTGCCTCTCTTTTATGTGGCCTCAATCACGCCTAACTATCATCTAGAACATATTTCTTTAGGTACAATGCATTTCAAATTCCAATCTGGAATGCCCTGCCTCAGTAATAGGAGGAGAAAGAGTAATTGGTAATCACATTACTGCGAGGTTTGTGTACAAGAAGCAGCCTGGTAAGTCCCTCAGAAGGTTAGAGTTCTCAGCCCTGCGGCTCGCTGGCTGTGTCGCCCTGGTGAATTATTTAAATTCCGGGAGCCTCAGTCTCCTCATTTGTAAAAGGGACTGTATTGATGATTAAAGGGTTAGAAGAGTGCCTGGCACCTCGTTAGTGCTGAGGAAATGTTTAAAGCTCTTTCTAAAAAAATCTCTTGCTGTGCCTGTAAGAGAACTTCTCAGACATTTAAAATTAGAAACGAAAGGGGTCGCCCATGTGGCTCAGTCGGTTTAACGCCCAACTTTGGCTCAGGTCCCATCCTGCAGTTCGAGACTCCAAGCCCCATGTCGGGCTCTGTGCTGTCATTGAAGAGCCTGCTTCCTCTGTCTCCCCATCCCCTGCCCGCTCTGTCCCTCCCCCACTTGTGCGCTTTTCAAAAAATAAGTAAATACTAAAAAATTAAATTAGAGGGGCGCCTGGGTGGCTCAGTCAGTTGAGTGTCCGACTTTTGGTTTGGGCTCAGGTCATCATCTCATGGTTTAGGTCATGATCTCAAGATTCATGAGTTTAAGCCCTGCATCAGGCTCTGCACTGTCAGTCTGATCTTAAAGTCGACTTGGGAGGGGCGCCTGGGTGGCTCAGTCAGTTAAGTGCTGACCTCAGGTCATGATCTCACAGGCCATGATCTCACAGTTCGTGGGTTCGAGCTCCATTTCGGGCTCTTGCGCTGACAGCTCAGAGCCTGGAGCCTGCTTCGGATTCTGTGTCTCCCTCTCTCTCTGCCCCTCCCCCGCTCATGCTCTGTCTCTCTCTCTCAAAAATAAATAAACAATAAAAAATGGTTTTTTAAAGTATCATGGGATTCCCCGTCTCCTCTCTCTCTGCCCCTCCCTCCGCTCTCTGTCTCTCAAAAATAAACTTAAAAGTAGGAACTAAAAACATAGAAGGCTTTGACTTAAGTTATTACTGCACTGGGGTCTCCCTGTGTTCAACCCCATTTTTAAGAAATAGTGAGAAGTAGATACACAAAGCAAAAGGAAGCATGCAGTGCAGCTTCTGTGTGGCTATCGGCTCGGTTGCCCAGTGGCATATAGCGAAGAAAGATCTCAGAGTATGGGGATTCTGAGCATGGTCATAAGGGGCGTGAGCAGTCCTGAGGGACCGTGTGGCTGGAGCACACCTGACTGTGCAGGGATCTTCAAACCGCCTTACCGCAACAAATGCAAAGGTCGTCTACACATCACGAGGCTGTGCTGTGTGACCTAAGGAGGTGCCATTTGTATCACTTCTTTGTAAATCCCCCTCCCGATGCCCCCCCCCCGAGGTGTTAGCATCCTTGTCTTACTTTGGCATATTCGACAAATTGATGACTCGATTGCCTTTTGTAATTAGAGAAACTTACAAGCCTCTTCTTTGTGAACGTGAGGAAGTCCCACTTTTGTGTATCTCGAAGCTACCTTTGCTACTAAGTGTTTATGAATGAAAAGGACGCTTTCGAAGACACTCATGCCTAGAAAGGAAGCGAGGCAGGGCCCCAAACGATGCAGGTCCACTGGTGTTCCAAAGTATCATCTTACACACACACACACACACACACACACACACAAACTCCATAGGGCAGGAAGTCCCACTGGCGGCCGGGTCTCAAGCGTTATTTATTATAGCTCAGCTCCTGTACAGCAAAGGAATTTGGCACCAGCCCGCACAGTTTGTTCTAGTGGGACTTAACCTGTGACGGGAGCTAAAGTCCGGGCCCCTGTGAGGCCTGACCTGGCCATGGACAGATTGCAGGATCAGCCCGCGGAGAATGGGTGCACTCGGGGCTGCCCGCAGACACAGCTGACAGTCCCGTGTCACTAGGAGCAGCCAGTTTGGGCCGAATCTTGGTACTGCTGGTTCGAAGTGCTGCCGGGCTAAGCCACATGTCGGTGTATTTACTGGTGATGGGGAAGAACCGCACAGTCCCGGATGGAGTGACTCATTGCTCCTGATGGTCAAGTGTGTTCCAAGATGAACATCTACTGTAGGCGATCTTGTAATGATATTGTGAAAGGAAGTCGGGAGATCTCAATATAGAACTCAGACAATTATGCAAAACAGAGCCGAGTCACTGGACTGTTTTTAACTTAGACTCCCCAAACTGAACATAGTGAGAGCACGTGAACTTAGCCAGTAAACGGGAAAACATTTTCCAAGGGCTTAAGTCAGGAGGACACTGCGGGGGAGCAAAAGCAGCAGTGTGGTAAGACAATGCCATCGTTCTAAATAAAAATGATGCTCTATTAATTTCTCCCTGCAAATCGCAGGGTGCTAACATCCATGAGTTTTCTCTCTCCTATTCCTTTTTTATTTTCTTTCTCTTCCTCTTTGCTATTTTAATGTCTTTCAGATGGAAAATTCTCGGGCTTTCGGTATTTTCCCTGTTGGCATCTCCTCCAATCCATTATCATCATCTACTTCCTCCCAACACCTGAAAACATGGACAGACTCCTATGTATTTGGACAAGCCTAAGTTCGTGATGGGAAGGAGATCATTTAAACACGCTTAGAAGATGTTGAGTAAGAAATGGTCTACTGTGCCCTTCTCTGGAAAAGAAAAACCCAAACCTAACATCGACCATCTGAATAGGGAATAAGATTCATTCATTCATCCATTCATCCATCCATCCATTCGTTCATCCATCCAAACAGTGTTCCAGGACTTTCCCCTCCTCAGTGCAAGCATTCTTTAACAAAGTAAAATCAAACACCGGATCCAATTCTAGTCTGCTTCTTTCATGCTTTGTACATGTACTGAGCACCTGCTGGTACATGCCAGGCATTGCTCTAGATGTCGGGACAGAAAGATGAATAAAGGACAGTCTCTCGTCTCCAGGCACTCATAGTCTAGACGACGGAGGCAAACAAGTAAATAAGCAAATGCAATGCAACTTTCTGTGCTGCTACATTCTGATTAGGAAGCATGAACAGGGAAATGCCATTCCTCATTACAAATAGTCACAGGACTTCCCGACTCGTGAGAAGAGCTCTGGGGAATGTGTTGATTTTCTACTGCATACCAAGCGCTATACAACATGCTTCAGATACTGAGACACAGTTTCACCCTCAAGAGACTGCCAGTCTAGTGGGGAGACGGACCAGGAAAGAGCCGATTGCTATTGGTGACTATGGTGTGGTAGAAACACGTACCTTGCAACTCCTTAGCCAACATCCGGCTATACGTTAGACCCATGTTAGGCGCTGGGTACAGTCATGATAAGTCATGATGCTTCTTGAAGTTATTAGTCTTTGGCATTAAAAATCATTTCATTTTAATTATGAAAATGAATGTTGTTATTACAACTAAGATGATTATAATGCTTATGATTCCAGGCACTTTGCAGGGATTGCCTCATTTAAAACAACCTCCATTTTGCATGGGAGAAAGCACAGTCACAGAGAGCTTCAAGAACTTGCTGGGGCGCCTGGGTGGCTTAGTTGGTTAAGCATCTGACTTTCGCTTAGGTCATGATCTCGCGGTTCGTGGGTTCGAGCCCCGCGTCGGGCTCTGTGCTGACTGCCAGCTCAGAGCCTGAAGCCTGTTTCAGAGTCTGTCACTCCCTCTCTCTCTGGTCCTCCCCTGCTCACACTGTCTCTCTCTCTCTCTCTCCTAGAAATAAATAAAACATTAAAAAAATTAAAAAAAAAAAAGAACTTGCTTAAGGCCCCCTGGCTACTTAGTGCCAGATGTGGAGTTGGACTCAAAGGCCTAGCTGAATCCAAAGCCCACATTCCAACCCAGCTCGCTCTCATAAAGAAAAGCTGGCCTCTGCCCTCAAGATGCTCACAGCAGTGGCGGAGACGGAGAAAGACGCAGACAATCAGAACACCACAGGACACTGGGACAGAAGTAGGGAAATTTATCTTTGCTGATGATATTAACTAGAAAAGGGAATGCTAGCAGAGGGTTCTGGTTCTGTTGGTTTTTTAAAATTTATTTCTATCTTTATATATTATTTTTAACTGTAATATTTCTTCTGAGCTTTATTCTATTATTTTTTAATATAATTTATTGTCCAGTTGGCTAACCTACAGGGCATAGTGTACTCTTGGTTTGGGGGCTAGATTCCCATGATTCATCGCTTCCATACAACACCCAGTGCTCATCCCACTGTTTTTTTTTTTTTTTTTAATCAGGAAATCTCTCAAGTATTTTTTATTGTGGTAAACTACACACAACGTAATACTTATCATTTTACCCATTTTTAAATGAACGATGTAGTGATATTAAGTATGTGTACATTGCTGGGCAACTATCACCACCATCCATCTCCAGAACTTTCTCATCTTCCCAAACTGAAACTCTGTACTTGTTAAATAACTCCACACTCCCCTCTCCAGCCCTGGTTACTACTGTTCAACTTTCTATTTGACTATTCTAGCTACTTCATGTAAGTGGAATCATATAATATTTATCTTTTTGTGTACCACTCATGTTACTTAGCACAATGTCACAAGGTTCCCGCCATGTTGTATCAATGTAAGAGATTTCGTTCCTTATTATGGCTGAATAGTATTCTATGGTCTGTATATGTCCCATTTGGTTTATCCATTCATCTGTTGATGGACACCTGTGTTCTTTCCACCTTTGGGCTATTATGAATAATACTGCTATGTACAAATATCTATTTGAGTCCTTGCTTTCAATTCTTTGGGCATGGAATTGCTGGGTCATATGGTAGTTCTATGTTCAGCCTTTTGAGAAGCCACCAAACTAGTTTCCACAGTGGTTTTACCACTTAGCGTCTCCACCAGCAACATAGGAGGGTTCCGATTTCTTCACATCCTCACCAACACTTGTTTTCTGTGTATGTGTTTAGTTATTATAGGCCCCGTAGTAGGTTTGAAGTGGTATCTTATTGTGGTTTTAATTTGCATTTCCAAATGAATGATGATGTTATACATCTTTTCATGTGCTTATTGGCCAATTGTAGATCTACTTTGGAAATACGTATATTCAGTCCTTTGCCCATTTTTGAATTGGGTTGCCTTTTTGCTTTCTTTTTTTAAATGTTTATTTACTTTTGAGAGAGAGAGAGAATGAGAGAGAGAGAGAGACAGAGGTGTGAGTGTGGAAGGGGCAGAGACAGAGGGAGACACAGAATCCGAAGCAGGCTCCAGGCTCCCAGCTGTCAGCACAGAGGCCGACGCAGGGCTCAAACCTACAGACTGTGAAATCATGACCTGAGTGCAAGTCAGACTTAACTGACTGAACCACCCAGGTGCCCCATCTTTTTGCTTTCTTGATAGTATCCTTTAATGCATAAAAGTTCTCAGTTTTGGTGAAATCCAATTTATCTATTTTTTTCTTTTAAAAATTTTTTAAATTTATTTTTAATTTTTATTTTTAAAATTAGTTAATTTTTAAATTTACAATCAAGTTAATTAGCACATAGTGCAACAATGATATCAGTAGATTCCTTAATGCCCCTCACCCAGTTAGCCTATCCCCCTTCCTACAACCCCTCCAGCAACCCTCTGTTTGTTCTCTATATTTAAGAGTCTCTTATCTTTTGTCCCCCTCGCTGCTTTTATATTATTTTTGCTTCCCTTCCCTTATGTTCATGTGTTTTGTATCTTAAATTCCTCACATGAGTGAAGTCATATGATAGTTGTCTTTCTCTGACTAATTTCATTTAGCATGATACGGTCTAGTCCCATCCACGTACTTGCAAATGGCGAGCTTTCATTCTTTTCGATTGCCAAAAGTATATATATACCGCATCCTCTTTATCCATTCATCTGTCCATGGACATTTGGGCTCTTTCCATACTTTGGCTATTGCTGATAGCGCTGCTATAGACACTGGGGGTGCATTTGCTCCTTTGAAACAGCACACCTGTATCCCTCGGATAAATACCTGGTAGTGCAATTGCTGGGTGGTAGGGTAGTTCTATTTTTAATTTTTGAGGAACCTCCATACTGTTTTCCAAAGTGGCTGCACCAGTTTGCATTCCCACCAGCAGTGCAAGAGATCCTCTTTCTCCACATCCTCACCAACAGCCGTTGTTGCCTGAGTTGTTAATGTTAGCTATTCTGACGGGTGTGAGGTGGTATCTCCTTGTGGTTTTGATTTGTATTTCCCTGATAATGAGTGGTGTTGAGCATCTTTGCATGTGTCCATTGGCCATCTGGTTGTCTTCTTTGGAGAACTGTTTATTCATGTCTTTTGCCCATTTCTTCACTGGATTATTTGTTTTTGGGTGGTGAGTTTGATAAGTTCTCTATGGATTTTGGATACTAACCTTTTATCTGATAATGTCATTTGCAAGTATCTTCTCACATTCCGTTGGTTGCCTTTTAGTTCTGCTGCTTGTTTCCTTCGCTGTGCGGAAGTTTTTATTTTGATGGGGTCCCAGTAGTTCATTTTTACTTTTGTTTCCCTTGCCTCTGGAGACGTGTTGAGTAAGAAATTGCTGCAGCCGCGGTCAAAGAGGTTGTTGCCTGCCTTCTCCTCTAGGATTTTGATGGCTTCCTGCCTTACATTGAGGTCTTTTATCCATTTTGAGTTTGTTTGTGTGTGTGGTGTGAGAAAGTGGTCCGGGTTCATTTTTCTGCACTTTGCTGTCCAGTTTTCCCAGCACCATTTGCTGAAGAGACTGTCTTTATCCCACTGGGTATTCTTTCCTGCTTTGTCAAAGATGAGTTGGCCATACATTTGTGGGTCCATTTCTGGGTTTTCTATCCTGTTCCATTGACCTGAGTGTCTGTTTTTGTGCCAGTACCATACTGCCTTGACGATTACAGCTTTGTAATCCATCTTGAAGTCTGGGATTGTGATGCCTCCAGCTTTGGTTTTCTTTTTCAAGACTGCTTTTGGCTATTTGGGGTCTTTTCTGGTTCCCAGAAACAATTTTAGGATTGTGTGTTCTAGCTCTGTGAAGAATGCTGGTGTTGCTTTGATAGGGATTGCTAAATCTATTTTTAAAGATTTATTTATTTAAGTGATCTCTACAGCCAACATGGTGCTCGAACTCACAACCCTGATATCAGGAGGCACATGCTCCACCAACTGAGCCAGCCAGGCACCCCTCTTTTATTTTTTTATTGCTTGTGCTTTTGGTATCATATGCATGAAGTTGTTGCCAAATCTGATGTCATGAGGATTTCCTCCAATGTTCTCTTCTAAGAGTTTTCTGGTTTTAGTGCTTACATTTAGGCCTTTGATCTTTTGAGTTAATGTTTGTATATGGTGTAAAGCAAGGATTCCATTTCATTCTTTTGCATGTGGATATCCAGTTTTCCCAGTGCCATTTGTTGAAAAAAATGTCCTCTCCCCATTAAATGGTTTTGACGCCCTTGTCAAAAATCAATTAACCAGTATATGTGAGTGTTGGTTCTGTTTTGAGTGTGGGCCCGTCTCACCATGGTGAACTGGTTCCTGAGTTTAGTTGACCAGGGTGGGGGCAGGGGAGGGTGGGAAACATCATGCCCACGAGGCTGGAAGATTGCTGGACAAGGCTTAACAGGATGACGTCACCTCTCATCTCCACACACGGGGCAGCATGAATCCAGAAACATGGTCAACATGTAGCAGTTACATTCGTGAGCTCTGTCTTCTACGTTGTGGGCACGCAAATAAGTATTTGTTGAAAGAATATTAAAAGCACTTTGTTCACTTGGTAATAATAGAGTAAAACACAATCCCTATGTTTAAATTTGTCTTCGTTCCTGTAAAGGCAAATGGAATTTCTCAAATTAGAATCTGTGACGTTTTCAAATATTCTGATGACTTCTTAACTTTAAAGGAGTTTTCATAGTTTCAAAAAGTTCAAAGAGTTCTTTGATTATCCTTCTCTCTCTTTTTCCCCTGGCCTTTATGTTATACAACGAAGGACAGCCCCAGATCTGTCTTTGATAAAGGCACTATTAATCTTTCTCACACCTAGCAAGTGAGTACAGAATGACACAGAGTAAACAGATTTCTTCGCATTTACACTTCATAAACACAAAGCGGTAATAGATTAAGCTGTTCATTCTCTCTCCGTGGCTGCAATATGCTAAACACGGCACAAGCCGAATGCAGTAAGGTTGCATTCCAGATCAGCGCTCTGACAGGTTTCTCAGGTGCTCAATGGAATGGTTGCATCTCGTGCAATCGTGAGGCAGAGTCTTTCCTGCAAATACCTGTACCCCAGTTCTCTCCACTGTGAACCTGAAGTCATTTGAGGTTGGCCACCCAGTGATTTCCTATAGCTAGACAGTAGGGCCTGCCTAACAGGGCCCATTTTGTGACTGACTGCCGAGCCTCCATCAGGGAAGATCGATAGTTGGCATGGCAACGAGCTCGTTTCTCCAGAAATGAGCTCCTTTTATTAAATTTTGCCAGCTATTGATCAATTCCTGATCCACATATCAAAACATGACAAGCAGTTAATGAATCACAGGTCTGGTTGAGTTAAACAACAACAACAAAATATTCAAGAGAGTTAGGGCTGATTTTTTTTTTTTACATGAATTTGGTCCAAGGATTCTAACAGGAATAGTCACCAGTACAGCATGAATCCCTTCATACGGATGTAGATGTACCAGGACAGGAAAAATGGAATGAATAAAACACACTTTCACAGCAAGTTTAAGATCTCCAATTTGGTCTTTTTTCCTCTTTCGATACTTTAAGACAAAGCTATTTTTCATACTGTGCTTGACCTTATTTTCCAAGTTTTACGCTGAAAGACAGAGTGCCTGGCTAATGGGGGGGGGGGGGGTGGGGGCGAGCCTGGACATTTCTTCCCTTTAGGTATTAACAGCACCACCGCCCTTCTTCCTGCAATTTTAGGCTGCCAGGTACTGTGTGTGTAAGGAGGAGCCTGGACGAAAGAAAGGATCCCATTGTGAAGAATGGTCAAGACCATGAAGATGGCTTTGACTTGTTCCCTTCCTATTTTCCTTCCTTCAACTTCCTTTCCATTTCCTGGCCACTCAGCACCTGTCTTCACCCGATTTTCTCCATACCAAACAGTAGACTGATTTCTCCCATAAATAATGCTTTTAGTTGTGCATCCTTGGGGATTCATCTTCTGTCTTCCATTAACCCAGCTCGTGTCACTTTAAAGACTGAACACAGCATAACGCTCTTGAGTACGTGGATTAAAGCCACACAAAGGGCCTTAATGATGGCAGACAAGCCACCAAGAAAAATCATTCCTTAAAAAAAAAAAAAGAAAAGAAATGTGCTCTCCAAGCTTTATTTACATTAGAGATAATAACACTTCTGCCCTCAGTCTCTTCATATCTGAATTTTTAAAAAGCTTTTGATTTTTAAGTAATCTCTACGCCCTACATGGGGCTCAAACTCACGACCCTGAGATCAGGAGTCACATGCTCTACCGACTGAGCCAGCCAGGTGCTCCTCTTCGTATCTGATTTCATAAGATCCCATTTAACTTAAATCCTTGTTGTCAGGACAGATGATCAGGGACCCAGAGGTCACCTCATGACCCACAGCAGTACACTTGATGAGGTTTAGAAACTGCCTGCTTCTCGTTCCCTCGGGCAACATGGAGCATGATAGCACCTCCTGACAATTGTTGGGAAAAACTAGCTGGGGTCCTGTGGTATTGTGTGAGGTCTATTTGTGGAGAATTTATTATCATAAAAATAAACTTCTTCAGTAATGACCCTATAGAAAGAGCAGACTCAAGAGTGCAGCAGGAATTCCAAACCCGAATTAAAATGGACTTGATTTTGCATAGGGGGAATTAGACCCACGTTACTGATAAGTGGTTTCATTATGTCTGATATTATCAAAATGACTGCTGGAAGAATTAAAAGTGATTAGCTGTGGAGTACAAGTGGTGCCTATTTGCTTGCGGAAGTGTCTGGGAACTTTAAAAAAATGCAGTTGGCTAAAAGCAAACTAAAATAATCTGGGGCTGATAGCTATTGTATATGGTACGTATGTATGTATATATGGTTGTGTATTTGTGTCTTTGGAGGTTTCCTGGGTATTTTTTTCAATGTTTATTTATTTTTGAGAGAGAGAGAAAGTGAGAAAGAGAGAGAACAAGCAGGGGAGGGGCAGAGAGAGAGAGAGAGAGAGAGAGGGAGACACAGAATCAGAAGTAGGCTCCAGGCTCCTGACTGTCAGCACAGAGCCTGACACGGGGCTCGAACTCACCAACTGTGAGATCATGAGCTCAGCTGGAGTCAGACACTTAACTGCCTGAGCCACCCAGGCACCCCTACTGAGTGTGTGTTATGTTAGTGTTGCGGTAAAGCAATATTTCTTAGACATTAAAATAATCGCTGAGCAATTCAATTCAACCTAAAAATAGATGTTTGGCACGTGTTATGAACAGGGCGAGCACTACTACGTTGTACAGGGCAAAGGTAGCTAGCTGACAGTTTCAGAACCTAAACAAATGTTGATGTAAACAACGAGGCCACAGGCTGGCAACAGCCTCGTGTCCTTACAAAAATTACGCCTTGTTACACTAATCAGATGCCCTTTTGTGACCGAGGGCTCAGCCTGTTAGGTCAAGTGGCTATTGTGGCCGTCACCTAGCCTGGATGTCTCACGGCTTTTGATTCGGTTTGCGAGGTCGTCTCGTGTCAGCTGGGAAGATAGGATCTAATGCCACTTCTTTGTTGGCTGCATTCGATGATGTGAGCCACTGCTATTCTTTCTGAGGCTCCATAGTGCCTAGCACCCAGTAATCGTGCAATACATGAATGTGGGACTGAAAGAGAGCTTCTAAACCAAGAGAAGTTTCTCAATGAGCCTGCGGTGAAGGGAAGAGCGTGTGAAATGGAGGGGAAGTTCTGATGCTTGAAGACTGCGAAGGGCTGCCTGTGGTGTGTCATCCTCAGTGAGCCAGGGGGCTAGAATAGAGGGCCCGCCTCGACTCTGAGCCACCAGGCTGGGTTGATGAGCAATAGACACAGATGCACATCTGTGTAGCTCTCGCTCTTTGCATCAGGGCTGGGGCTGGGACTTGAGTTAGCCAATAAAATGCAGCAGAAATGACCTCAAGCTAGTTCTGGGTTTTACGATCCCGCTGGCTTTGGTTCTGTGCTGTCGGAAGGTTTGAGCCACCATGGGGGAGCGCTACAGAAAACATGTGGAGAGAGAAGCTTTCCGACTACATGGAGAGCAAGGGATCCCCAGTGGTGTGGACACGTGAGCTGAGCCCAGCCCCTAGTTGCCCCACTAGCTGAATGCAGCCACACGACATCATTGTCAAGACCAGCCGAGGAACCACCCAGATGAGCCTGGTCCAAATTGAAAAATCACGAGCAAATCAAGTGGGTGTTTTTGTAAGCCACTAAGTTTTCAGGCAGTCTGTTACATAGCGATAGACAACTAAGAGATTTCACACACACTATCAGGAGGACTGGGCTGTGTACGGTTGAGGCCCTTCTAGAGTGGATGGTGACTTTCAATCCCCACGTAAGGCAGGACAGTAGGCTGCTATACGTTATAAATGGAGGGACTTAGTTTCTTCAGCTCTAAGGGACAAACTTCCTCAGAATATAGGGGAGGGAAGCTGCAGGGTAAGGTGAGAATGTATAAAGCAGGCTCAAGCATTTGCAGTGATAGGTCACCATTAAAGGATATTTACAACGGTGCCTGGGTGGCTCAGCCAGTTGAGCGTCTGACTCGTGATTTCAGCTCAGGTCATGATCTCACGGTCGTGAGGTGGGGCCCCGTGTTGGGCTCCATGCTGGGTGTGGAGCCTGCTTAAGATTCTCTCTCTCCCTCTACCCCTCCCCAACTTGAGTTCTCTCAAGATTCTCTCTGTCTGGAAAAAAAAAAAGGATATTTACAAAGACTTCCACTTACAATTTAAAGGCCGCGGTGGGGGGAGGTGTTAGGGGCATTAGCGTGGCAGTGAACTGACATTTATAGATCATTTGCTAGGCGCCACCCACTGTGCTGAATATTTTCAACCCATTACCTCACTTAAACCTTACAACAATACTGTGAGGTAGGCATTTTAAAACTAATTCAGACATAGAGGCAATAAGACAATTCACAACTGTACCCATCACACAGCTCAAGAAATAAGACAGGAGAAATATAGTTGAAGCCCCCTGTGTATGCCTCAACGATCACATTTGTCTCTCTTCTTCCCACTCTAGAGAGGTAACTATTTTCTAGAATTCGGTGTTCTCCATTCCCATGCATGGAGAATCTTTCTAATTTTACTGCAGGCTTTCTATCTGTACAACATGTATGAATCCCTGAGTAATATGGAGTCTTGTTTCCCATGGAAACCTTATGGAGATGTCTTCACACTATAGACTTCCTACTGCAGGGGGCTTTTTGGTCAAGATTAGGGTTTTGAGATGCATCCATGTTGTGAAATGTAGCTTTAGTTTATTCGTGTCCGCTGCTACACGGTATTCTTTTGTGTAGATTTACTACAGCTGTTCAGCCATCCTTCTGTCGGTGGATGTTTTCTCTCTGGGTCTGTGCTACGACAGTGTTGTAGCAGACAACCACGTATGCGTCTTCTTAGAGATATCAAGAAGTGCCATGGCTGACTCACGTGGTCTGAACATCTGTTACCAGGTAGAGCTAAAACATCCTGCACATTTACGATCCCATTTGTAATGTCGGAAAAGATCGATTTCTCTATCTCCTTGCCACGTTTTTACATCGCCAGACTCTAATATTTTTGCCAATCGGATCATGGGCCACAATGTATCTTTTTTGGTCTCCATTCCTATTTCCATGGTAACTAGGGAGCGTTAGCTTTGTCTCGTGTATTTATTCGCCATCCAGGTTTCCTCTTCTGTGAACTGCTTCATCAAATACTTTGCCTGTTTTTCTTTTGAGTTCTTAGCTTTCTTTTAATTGATTTAAGGGGGATCTTTATTCGATATGCTATTCTTCGTCAGTTCTTTGTACCAGGACATAGAATCCAGACAAGTTTGTTTATCTTGTTTCATAGCTGAAGAAACAGAGGTTTAGAAAGGTAAAGCAAGTTTCTTGATCTCGCAAGCCTAATGATTAGCAAAGCTAGGATTTTAGTCCAAGTGTGACCACATTTGAGCATAAAATCCATTTAGTCTTTATTAGTAAGAACAAGCCTTTGAAACAGATGCTTCTGAGATCACCAGAATTGCCCCTCTCGGAATCTCTTAATCTTGGAAAGTTCAACTTAATATCTTAAGACAAGAAAGGGAGCAAGAAGGACATTCAAACATCATTTATTCTCAGGTCCGTATAACTCCTTGAATTCGTGTTTTTCATAATTCTTAAAACGCAACTCACGTATATATACACGAACATACCCGCACAAAATTAGACATTTCCTGGCACCTAACAGAACCTTGAGGGTTATAGATACTATGAAAAAAACAGTATTGAATGATTGATTTACATAAAGAATGCTTTACATTGTAGCATAGCTTATCCAACTGATTAAACTATAAAAGTCAGATGAAACAAAAATCCCCATGAAAACAAAAATCCAGTGATCCCCTCAAACTGTGGATTTAAGAAGCAATATCAGGGCAAACATAGTGGCTGAAAAACAGACAAAAACAAGAAGTGTCTGGCTTGGAGTATATGGAATTGTGGAAGAAGAGGAGTTTTTCCTAGGGAATAAGTGGTTTTATTTGCAATAATAAACAAGACCAAGCTGAAAGAGAGTAATAGGAGGTCAACTTTTGGACAACTAGGAGAAACGCCAAGATAGATGGGCTCAGGGATGTTCACCCGTTCATTTATCCTATTTCCTCTGGAGCAAATATTTACTGAGGATCTGCTATGGCTCAGATACCATCCCTATGCTCCTGGAGCTCTGTAGCTAGGAGGAAGGGAATAGCTATTAAATATCTCATTCTGAGGCCCCTGGGCACATTACAGTTGGATGTATGTTATGAAGGAGAAGTATGGAATACATCAGTGATGGGGAAAAGGATCGTTTTCCAGGAGGATGAAGTGTCTGATGTCAGTTTGGCCCAGTGGGTGGAAAATCCGTAAGAAAGGGCTGGAAAGGAAAGAGACAGCGGGACCTGAATAGGGGGAAAGGGAATCAGTACAGTGATGTGCTGTCTTAAGCTGCAGAGTTCGAGAAGCACAAAACAAGTTAGGGCAAGAGATGGAGAGGGTGACTGCGGATTGGCTTACTCTTCTCCCTGTAAGAGAGGTCTTCATTACTAAAGAAGCCAGTGAGCTCACTAAAGAAGAAAAAGCGAGGCTCCCAAGAGGTGGCACTCATGGGGCCAAAGTGGGTGAACCCGGAGCCATGAGGGGCAGGCTGTTGGAAGGGTGGGCCAGTTGCGGACAGGGGGGCAGAAGCAGGGGCTTTCTCAAGAGGGCCCAGGGAAGCAGGGAGGGGACTCAGGGCAGGTCCCCCCTGCCCCCCGCGCCCACCTGCGGGCCTTAGAAAAGAGGAGGAGCTTCGGGCTGAATGGGGGCCACCACAAGATGGGAAAGACGAGTGCAAACTCATCTGCCCCTTTAATAGAGGAGTCAAAAATGTTCCCGACAGGAGGAGAGACGAAGAGGCCCGGGGACAATGAAGTGTTCGTTTGACTTGAGCCCGAATAAACTCGCCAAGTTTCTTGATTCACAGGGGGCACAGCTTTTTCATTTTCGTGCCAAAAGACCATCTCCTAGGATATGGAGACCATCTGTGTCAAGGAGCAAAGCCCCTAAAGATGATTTCAATGTAAAATGTGGCGTGACGGGGGCCATATTGTCTGACACTGTCCAACCCCTTTCGTATTTCAACAAGTTAAGCACAAAGGAAGTAAAAAACTGCCAGCAACAATGAACCAGAATTCCCAGACGGCTCCAGGGGAGAGCGAAGGCTTTGACGGAATTAAGACAAGTCAGCACGGATGTGCACAGAGGTGTCTAAAATCAATACGTGCGGGGTTTGCAATGAGCAAAGAAAGATGGCCAGCCCAGTGAGAAGCCACGGCCACAGGCCCCACGCTGGCCCAGCTCCTCGCCACTGAGGATCGCGGTGGGAAGACGAGACCTGCCTCCCCGCTCCCGCACAGGCTACCACTTTGCACGGGCTCCTGGCCCACAGCCTCCGCGGTCGCCAAAATGAAGTCTGCCCCCGTGGTTGCTCAGCCGGGCGTGGTGATACCAAATTCTTGATAAGCAAACTCTTGCTTTTCAGGCCGCCTCAAACACAGCTTTCCAACTGTAAGCATTGAGAGACTGGGGTGGGGATGACACCGGGGTGGCTGTGAGTTCATTGTTGCTACAGCCGGAGAAAGGTGCTTGGAAATTCCTCCCGCTGCTCTCTAGGTGCTGGACGCTTCTCATTAAAAGGAGACAAAAAAGAAAACCCGTGTCCGTTCACCTGTCTTTATGTCAAGGACTTTCCTGATTTCCTGCGCGTTCTTTCCTTGCTCCCCAAGGGGTACTGCCTTTATTTTCTCCCTCTGTGCCTTTCAGTCCGCCAACATCTCCAGGCCCATGTGTGGGGACACACTGAGCCTGGCGCGGAAGGGCTGGCAGGTGGACAAATTTAAGTTCTTAGCTCACGATCTTGTGGGGAAGAGATGGAGCTCAGGCAGCGTGGCCAGGGAGCCGGGGCAAGGGCTGGCACAAGAGAAGAGGAGGGAAAATGGCTCTGGCTCGTGCCCTTAGGAAGGAATTCTTGGAGGAAGTCATATTCGAGGTGATCCCTGGAATAAGGGTCCGATTGTATTCCGTGTACACCTGGGTGCAAGCCTAAAATTTGGGAGGCTGAGACGAGAGATAGCTGGGAAAAACTAGCAAACTGGCCAATAAAAGATGTTCTATCCTCCTCTCCTGAAAAATATACCTTTCTGACAATCGGAAAGGCTAGGCTGGGATTTAAAATTCTTGTGCTCCTTGGAATTCTGTCCTGGAACATGGCCACATAGGAAGAGCCAGTCCTCTGACCTAGAGCTTGTCCCTCGTCTTTTCCCTCCCCTGGGAAAAGGGGCCTCACCTCAGCCCGTCCAGAATTCATCAGAAGCCCCCACTAACAGCCATCCTTCGATCACTGCTCAGACCTAGAGCGCGCACACTGTCGGCACGGTCGTCTGTCTTGGAGTGGCTGGACACAAGGAAGCATCCCCTTTAGGCCCCCATGTGAGTTTGGAGTCACTTGGGCAGGAATATCCGGGGTTCCAGGTTCTCTGTGTTTGGTCTAAAAGGAGGGTGGCGGGAGGCCAGGCTCCAGGGGGACACCTCCCCTTGGCCCCGCAGATTCCTTGCCCCATGGGAAGGACATAGCTAGAGAACGGCCAGAACAATTCCAGACTAAAGCGGTGTAAGGCGTCAAAGTGAGGACATGGGCCACTCTCTTCGAGCTTGCAGGTAAGGAACACTTTTTTAACCCTTGCTTTTCTGATCTGCAAAATGGGGATGATAACAGGACCCAACTTACTGGATAGGACTGAGAATTACACAGGACAACACATGCTAACAGCTGTTAGAACAGCACCTGGCATGTTGTACTTGCTCAACAGATGACAATACCACCGTTTTGATTTTGGTCCCTCTGGATGAACTGAACTGGACAGACTGGTTGCTTTTGGAGGCAAAGGAAAGACAAAGACATAGAAGCAGATTCAGCACATCCCCAGAATACCTTCATGAGCAAATCTTTCTTATAAGTGTGTAGATAAGAGTCGTTGGTCATGAAAGCATTGATTTTGTGGGTGCCGAGCTAAAGCCTACCACTGGTAGAACAAGGGTTGGGTAAATCAGGAGAGAAGAAGAATCATTTGCCTTGTCATCAGGGAAAATGAATACCTTTCTTGCCACTTTCTACCCTTCAGCGGCAGGGATTTGCCTGCAACCATTCTGCATGAATAATGTGCTCATCGCGATTCGTTAGTGACCATTTATTACAGGAGAAGATACGGGGTAATGTTAGAAGATTGGAAGGGTCACTGCACCTGGTTTGAGGTAATAACAGGTACGTCTCCATTTTCATCTGGTACAATTAGCTATGTGAAGGCGGGTTACCTGTGGAGTGAGGAGCCAGGGATCAGGCCGCAACTCTACCAACCATGTGACGATGGACAAACTTCTTCACTTTCTCTGTCTTGGTAATATTGGAACAGGAACAATAATCCTACTTCACAAGGTTGAAAATACGTAAAGTGCTTAGAATGAGCACATAGTAAGCCATATGTAAATATGATTTTCATACCAGTACGAGGAATCCTGATTGGAATCTTTCTACCCCCGCCCCCAACAACCACCTACGAACACCTTCAGGATTAGTAGGGCTTCACCGTACTTAGGAAGTTTTAGGATTAATCATAATCGTGGTAATTGTCAATATTTATTGAATTTTTATTGTATGTGAGGCACGGTTCTAGGTTTTCTACCACAAGCATCAGCTCATGTTCTCCCAGCACCAATCCCTGAGGAAGGTACTATTATCATCCACAGAGGTCAGAGACACAGGTCAGAGAGGGGAAGTCACTTGAGCAGGGTCACAGAGCTAATTGCTGAGGAAGCCAGATTCCAAATCCATGCGCATGGAGTGTAAATCGGTGCCTGCTGAGCTGCTCAAACAGAATATTTACTATTTCTCTGGTGCCGGTGGGGACAGATGTAAGTTACTGACAACACACTCACTACTTCTGTTAGATTCACTGTGCTGCTCTCAGGAAAGGAGCTCAGAGAAATGGAGAAAGGAGGTGGAGATGTGATGAGGCAGCTTTTCCCACTTGGGAACAATAGGTGACTACCCAGAAAACCATAGCACGTGCACCAGGAGGTAAAGGTGGTCGGGGATCGTGAAATGCAGTAAGGTCCTGTCCCAGTTAGCTCCGGCTGCTGTAACAAACATGCCAGAGATTGGGTGGCTTAATAACATGTATTTTTTTTAATTTATTTATTTATTTTGAGAGACAGAGAGAGAATCCTGAGCAGACTCCACACTGTCAGCACAGCACCCAACACAGGGCTCAAACCCATGAACCATGAGATCCTGACTTGAGCCAAAACCAAGAATTGGTCGCTTAACTGAACTGAGCCACCAGGGGCTCCAAGATGTATCTTTCACAGCTATGGGAGCTAGAAGCCCCAGATTAAGGTGATGGCAGATACAGTGTCTGGTGAAAGCCAATTTTTGGCTCGTAGACTGCTGTCTTCCCACTGTGGCTTCACATGGTAGAAGGTGGGAAGAGGGCTCTCTGTAGTCTCTTATATAGGGCAGTGATGTTACTTGTGAAGCCTCCACTTCATGACCTAATTCCCTCCCAAAGGCCCGCCTCCTAATATCATGACATTGGGGGTTAGGATTTCAACATACGGACTTTGGGGAACACAGACATTTGGTCCATGATGGATCCCTTGCTGCTACAGGATGTCGTTGTGAGCACCCAGTAATAAGGGCAGTATCAGGAGTGGGCCGTGGTAGGCGGCCTCATTCTTTTTCAACCACTTGGATATTTGGGGGCAAGAAGGTTGATTCACCCAGTAGAATGTCTTGCCAACACAGGTCTTCTTCCCTGGACAGATCTTCGTTTGCCTTTCCCGCTGTAGAAATGTATTAAGGGGGTCAATGGCAAGGGATGGGTTCAAAGGTGGCTATGTGCTTTGCACCCAGCAGGGTTACTAGAAGGGAGTCCTCACAGAACAGCAGGATTTGATGCCAGGTGCTTAAGTGGGTTAGCTATCTGGGACTCCATCCAGTGGAGACGGGTAGCCTGCTTCCAATCCAAGAGAAGCATAGATGGCTTGGACTGGAGGGAAGACCGGAGATCATTGAAACGAAAGCCCATTCACACACTAAAAAACTGAGAAATGGAGGCCCCCAGAGGGAGACTAGCTTCTGTAAGGTCACACAGCATTCTTCCCTTTACTTCCGTTTGCCATGGTGAGTTTCTTCCTATTTGCATCTACTGCAGGGTGCCCTGGGACAAACTCCTTCTGGCATATTTATCAGCTGTGCAAAGTCTACACAATGAGATGTTTTCTTTCATTTAAAGCTAATGTTGCCTTACCGGTTACAATTGAAGTCCCCAGAAGGTTCATTTCCTCACTAGGATAATTTTGCTACAAGCTTTTCATGAATCCAATCATAAATTCAGTAATGTTATTTAGCAGCTTACTTAAGTCTTCGGGAACCACAGGGGGCTGGATGCATTGTCTGTTTTTATGACCAAAAGAAAGAGAAACAAATAACAAGCTAAATAAGCTCAACTTAAAAATTGGTTTTGTTCTGTATGCTGGAGGAAATCCACTTAGTCATTCATTCATCCAACAAATGTGTATTGAGCACTTACCGGGGACGAGACGCTGCCCGAGGACTGGAGGGGCTAACATGGTAAATCATTCATTTAGCAAACACTGACTGCCCATTTCTTTTCAAGGGGCTCGCTGCCTAGGAAACAACGTATAAACCAATCTCCCCAATATAGAAAGTAAGAGCCGTAAACGACGGATGAACAAAGTTCAGAGAAGGAAAGAGTCATGTCGGATGAGACCAGGGAGAGCTTCCTGGAGGAGGTGACATCAGGCTGGTTCTTGAGTGTAGGTAGGATTAGGAGCTGCACAAATGGTTCTGAAGGACATTCAGGCTGGGGGACATGGGGCGTTCAGAGGGGTTGGGAGACATGGGGTCTTAGAGCTTGGTCTCTGACCCTCCCCTGCTCACACTGTCTCTCTCTCTCTCTCTCTCTCTGACTCTCTCTGTCTCAGAAATAAATAAAACATTAAAAAAAATTCAAATTAGGTTTGATAGACTTGCTTCACGGGGAGGTGGCAGGGAAGGGAGAAGGTCAAATGGGTGGGGTCTTTGCATGCCTGCCCCAGTTCCCGCCAAAGCACCTCTGCCTTAATCCCCCTTTTTTTTTTTTAACATTTATTTATTTTTGAAAGACAGAGAGAGGCAGAGCACTAGTGGGGGAGGGGTAGAGAGAGAGAGAGGAGGGAGACACGGAATCAGAAGTAGGCTCCAGGCTCTGAGCTGTCAGCCCAGAGCCGGACGCAGGGCTCAAAGCCACGAACCGCGAGACCATGACCTGAGCTGAAGCCAGACACTCACCTGACCGAGCCACCCAGGTGCCCCTGCCTTAATCCACTTTCTACATTACGTGGAATCTACGGTTCCACATAAGATCTTATTTGAAGGGAGAAGAAGTGTTCCATTGATACAAACAAAAACTTAAAACAACTGGGCCAGAACACAGATAGAATGCCTGGCAAGAAAAAGTCCGGGATAAGACTGGAAAAGTTAGGCTGGGCCCTAAGCGCCAAGGCCCTTGATAATGAACCCTTGGGGAATTTCAATCAGAGTAAAAGGATGAGCTTCATGACTGCAGGGTGGCAGAGTAGCCTGGGACAGGCAAGACGGGAGGGAAAGGCATCAATCAGTTCCTTAGTTGGTCAAGGAGCCTGGATCTCTATATTCTGAGTGCTCCTGTGTACCAGGCACTGTCCCGGGTACTGGGGCGGCCCTCACACAATGTATATTCTAGAAGGAGGAGGTGGACAGAAGTAAGTGAAGAGATGATACATCAAGTCGTGGTGAGTGGTGAGATACACAGATAAGGCAGGGGTGAAGGGACAAAGAGTGAGGGGGGGTCCCATCTGACGAAGGTTGGTCAGGGAAGGCCTCCCGGAAGCAGCGACATTTGAGCGAAGACCTGAATTGAGCTACGGGGCAACATGGGCCCAGGAAGCAGCAAGTTTGCTGAGGTCGGCATGTTAAAGGATCGGCAGGGAGGTGGCCAGAGTCCAGTGAGCAAAGGAGAAAGTGTTAGAAGATCAGGGCAGAGAAGTCACACATCCCAGAACGTGAGGCCCTTATGGGTCATGCCAGGGATTTTGGAGTTTCTTTGGCGTGTGTTGAGAAGCTGTTGGAAGATTTTGAGCAGATGTGTGACATCACGTGACTTAGAGTTATGAAATGATCACTCTGGCTGCTCTGTGGAGTACAGACTAAGGGAGGCAAGGGTCATTTGTTCCATACCGATACAGACCAGAAACTCTGTGTGTGTGTGTGTGTGTGTGTGTGTGTGTGTGTCCGTCCAAGCACTCAGTTCTGATCTGCTGGCCTATCAGTCTGCCTGGGGAGTCAGTAGCACTCTGTTCTTACCACTGTGGCTTTGTAGTATCTGCCAGAGGACACCGACATGGTCAGGCTTTATCTACCGCATTGCTGTAGTCTTTTGGATACAGCATTGTATACAAGCTGGTGACATTTTAGTGGAGATACAGAGATTTTGTATGGGTAGAATTTAGGAATCATATAAACCATCATAGTGCCCTTTATTTTCCTTTTGAAATGTTATTATTATTTTCTTTTTATTTATTTTACTTTTTAGAGAGAGTGTGCATGAGCAGGGGGGAGAGCAGAGGGAGAGAGAATCTTTTTTTCTAAACATTTTTAAAAGTTTATTTATTTATTTTAAGAGAGACAGAGAGAGAGAGAGCACAAACAAGGGAGGGGCAGAGAGAGAGAGGGAGAGAGAGAATCCCAAGCAAGCAGGCTCCACGGTCTCAGCGCAGAGCTCAAAGTGGGGCCTGAACACACAACTGCGAGATTATAACCTGAGCTGAAACCAAGAGTTGGACTCAACAAACTGAGCCAACTGGGCACCTTGAGAGAGAGAGAATCTTAAGCAGGCTCTACGCTCAGCATGGAGCCCAATGTGGGACTTGATCTCACAACCTTGGGATCAAGACCTGAGTCAAAGTCAAGAATCAGACGCGCAATCGACTGAGCCTCCCAGACACCCCCCCCCCCTTGAATCTTGATACCATTTACTTGGCGTTTTGTTTCTGTCCCTTATCTTACTGCACCTTGTGTTAGTCACTTGTGTACCTGCCCTTAAGGTCTTGAGAGCAAGGTTTGGCCCTTACCTTTTAAAGTCTCCCTATCACCCAAAAACAGTGCATGCAGCAGGTGCTTGATAATTGCCTGGTGAGCTAAATTTGGTGGACTATCTTGGTTGTTCTGTTTACTCCGA
Organism: Proteles cristata cristata; assembly: GCA_017311185.1. NCBI lineage: Eukaryota > Metazoa > Chordata > Mammalia > Carnivora > Hyaenidae > Proteles > Proteles cristata. Next base: position 152,858 of record JAESUZ010001980.1, read on the forward strand.
TCAGGTCCCTTATTCCCAGGCAGAATGAGATCTGCATCTAGGATCCAGCAGAACCCAGGATTGCTTCAAAATGTTGGGTATAGAGTTGTCTAATCACCATGTTGTATACCTGAAACTAATATAACAGTGTGTGTAGACCGTATTTTAATTAAAAAGAAATTGTTGGGTATAAATTCTACCTCCTGTCACTTGCTCTCTTTTTCTCTTTTAGAGAAACGTGTTTATAGCTAGAACTTGGGTCATATTAGATCCATGACCAATTGAAATGGGTTTTCTTTGAACACCTGTCTGAAGTGTTTCATGCCCGGCATTTCCATGCCCTCTTGACTTAGGTTTAGTGGCTGGACCTTCAATGGCAAATGTGGACTGATTTCTTGACTTCCTCTTGATCGAACAACTGAGGGACTGGCTCTGTTGTGGCATCCAGGAGGTCTGGCCAGAGGTGAGTGACTAAAGACAGACATGTGGGGTCAGGGGATGACACTAATGCCTGCTTTCTTGCTTAAAGAAGACCGCTGGGCTGTTAGTGAGTAGAACTGCTGCATTTTGGGGATGCAGAGGGACTGGTACCATATCTGGTGCTATGAAATAGTGAGCTATGCCATCATGGGGCCCCGTTACCTGTTATGAAATGGAGTAGATCATCTTCACCTTGTATTATGTTTCTTTTGAGAATCACAGAGATCATATTGAAAATGAGAAAGGGGCTCAGTCGGTTAAGCATTCGACTCTTGATTTTGGCTCAGGGCATGATCTCATGGTTCTTGAGTTCAAGCCCCACATCAGGCTCCATGTTGACAGCATGGAGCCTGCTTGGGATTCTCCCTCTCTCTCTGTCCTTCCCTTGCTCACACTCTGTCTCCCCCGAAATAAATAATCTTAAAAAAAAAAAAGAAAGAAAATGAGGTGAATTTGATGGCACCTTTGGACACGGTCATAAGGCTTCAAATTTGGGGACAGGATGGTAGAGAGGAAAGGGGCTTTAACCTTAGACAAGCACATCCCCCTTAGCTATTTTTATTCACTGGCAAATACCACCTCCCTTGCATGCTACCTGTCAGAACTAAACGAAAGTCCCTAATAGACCCTGGCACATAACCATATACTCAAGAAGTTAATTGCCTTCTTCTTTCTTTCCTCTTTCTTTCTTTTTCTTTCTTTCTTTCTTTCTTTCTTTCTTTCTTTCTTTCTTTCTTTCTTTCCTTCTTTCTTTTTTCTTTCTTTTCTTTCTCCTTCTTCCTTTCTTTCTTTCTTCTTCCTTCCTTCCTTCCTTCCTTTCTTTCCTTGTTTCTTTTCTTTCTTCCCTTTCTTTCTCTTTCTCTTTCTTTCTTTCTTTCTTTCTTTCTTTCTTTCTTTCTTTCTTTCTTTCTCAAAGATGCACACTCTCCAAATAAATACTTAGATAGAGGGACAAATACTTAGATAGATGGACAAACACATCCATTTCCTAAGTGAATCCTGCATCCTGTGAAGGAAGACAGCGTGCGTTCTCGAGTGCATCAGAGTAGCCTATGTTCCAGGCCCCTTGCTACTCAAAGTGTGGGGCTCTGGACCAGCAGCATTAACATCACCAGGGAGCTGGTGTGACATTTCAATCTCAGGCCCTTCCCAGACCCACAGAATCCGAACATCCATTTTAGCCGTGTCTCTGGGTGAGTCACTTAAACACTAAACTTTGAGGTGCCCGGCTGTAGGTCCTGCCGTTCAGAAACAAGCAGGAAGCCACCCCAACAGGAGGTCACCTGGTTTGTCTCAACTAATGGATCTCAACATCACAGCTGTGATAATGGCGTCGCTGATGACTACATGGTTTTGTTTGTGATATTTGGTGAGTTTCACAATAGAAACGGGGAAATCAAATCCAACTTCTGAAAGCCCACAATAGGACATAAATGCTTTTTTTAAAAAAATATAAGTTGATCCGTGACCTAAATGTTGGCCTAAGTGAGGAGAGCACTATTTGCTCAACCTCAAATAGAGGTTGCCAGCACTATTATTTAAAACATTACTTAAAATAACAACAGCTATCCTCATTAGTTTCTTTCAGCAAAGCAGAGTTTAAATTATGTCTTAAATCTTAAATGAATTCATTTGGCTTATAAAGTTCATGGGTATGTTATTTTACATAAAGTCCAAGATCAGGAGACTGGTGGCTCCCAGCATCTACTCAAAGACCTTTCCCAGCCCAAGGTAGGAATGTAATAGTTCACCTGCTGGAACTAATTTCAAAAGAGGTAGAAATCCCTAGCAGCGCAGTCTTTTAGCCAAACAAATTGGATAGCTTCCGTTTTTAAAAGGAAATTTTTATGGGCTAATATGTTTCACTTGCCTCTCAACATATTAGGCCACTTTTAGTCACAATCGGGACATCAAATGCCAGCTCAAAAATTAGGAGTTGTGGGACTTTACCATTAGGGAAATGCTATTCTTCAAGGCCATCTGTGCAAGCTGACAAAGAAGCTTTCATTTACGCTTTTATTTAATGTACTTTCCTACTTAAGCCTGTGTCCATTTCCATCTTGAGTGGCATAAAATAAAAAATAATAGGAGAAATTTAGAAAAGCATGATGGTTTCAAATGGGACTGTTTCTGGTGATTAAGCTTAGCAATGAATTGACTTTATAAATTTTTGTTAGCCAAGGAGCTTGGCTGAATGAGGGGTTGATGAGAATACCAAACAGACATTTATAAAACAGCTACTGCTAGATCAGAGCTTAGCGATCATCTTAAAGCTGATAATTCCAAACATTATGTAAGTAGCTCCCTGCTTTCCTCTAGAAAGTGGTCCTGAAAATACATGCAAAAATCCAATATATCAACGTCAAACACCGGACTCACATGCTATTGGGGACGTGGGAGGGAGTTGATTCCCAGAGAACTGAAATGTAATATGAAACTCCTGAATTCGACCTTACATTTTAGTCATAATATTCAAAAATGCATCTTCCTCATTTTATTTATGTTCCATAATTGTAATCCTTCGGCTCACACTGGAGGACAGAAATGCCTTCAGCCCAATGAAAATCCAACTGCAGCTAAATATTTGCCATATTACAGCACATCCAATGATTTCCGTTTGTCTCAATTAAGTTCGAGATGATGTTTCCTGTCATTAGTGTTAATCCTTTGGTTTTTCTGAATTCCCATTTGTTCTTATGAGGAAGAGTAAAACACAACATTCTAAAAATGTCCCCACTGGATACTGCTGAGCATACAGGCCAAGCTTTTTTTTTTTTTTTTTTTTTAAATTTTTATTTCTAGGAGAGAGGAAGACAGCGTGAACAGGGGAGGGTCAGAGAGAGAGGGAGTCACAGACTGAAACAGGCTCCAGGCTCTGAGCTGGCAGTCAGCACAGAGCCCGACGCGGGGCTCGAACCCACGAACCGTGAGATCATGACCCAAGCGAAAGTCAGATGCTTAACCGACTAAGCCACCCAGCCGCCCCTAGGCCAAGCTTTTTTAAGCCACTGTGCAGGTTTAGCATATAGTAAGCATTCAACAAAACGCCTAGAAACATAGGGAATGCCAAAAAAATAAAAATAAAAACAAAGCCAAAAAACCAAACAACCCAGCTTTTTCAATTAACCAAGAGGAGAAGATCAGCCACCAGTTCTTCATGCCATAGACAAAGCAACCTGCTAACTGGGTTTTTCACCTGCTCACATTTGTGCTACAGTATGGACACTTACCATTAGTTGCTCCAGTCCTAGTACATCTACTACCTAAATGAACCCATTTAAGAAAGGGGAGTAAGGAACAATGGAAACGTGCCAACATTCCAAAAGAATGAGCATAGCTTTTTCAGAGGTAGAGTGTTGGACAACTGGCATCAAACGTTTAGCGCTGCTCTGGGTTTGGTGGTGAGGGTAAAGAGAAACAGTAGGGTGTGAATTACATCATGTTCCAGTAATTGACCCATCTCGCTGGAAGGACAGATCTCACACATGTGACACAATTAGGGGATGAGAAGAGACATCAGTGCCACCAATATGTGCTTTATAGCTCCCCAAAGTATGGTAGCCTCCACTGTGGCCAGAAGTGTCCCCTGTAATGGCATTCCTTCAGTGTGCTGAGGATATGCAGCTATGGGTCCAAATCCATCACAACAAAGAGAATGAAAATGGCATTACCACCCTGCAACTAGAAAGACCAGCAGTCATGAGCAATCAATTCTGCCTGCCAATTTTCAATAATGTTCATTTCCGAATCCTATTACAGCTGCGTAAGAGCAACCCGACGCGGCATCTTTCGTTTGGTCCTCCTGGGGTTTGGTTCCAGAACGACCTTTGGAAAACCCTGCCTAGACAAAGGGAAGGGCCTAAACGCTGAAAGGTGATGAGGGTAAGATATCTCGGTGGGTTTTTGGGCACGTGGGTCACCTCGTAGCTGGCTGAGTCGCTACCCCCTTCTCCTTTTCGGAGTGTGATGTGGGAGGCTGCCTTTTCCTTTCTTTGCATAAATCATCATCGTGCAACAGTACTTGCCCTGACTGTCAGCAGGCGATTTTGATTTTGGGATTTGACGACCTTAGCAGGGTCTGCATAGGACTGCGGGAATGGATGGGGACAGGAGTCCGTCTGAAAGAAAGCTGAGCTTTTCCCTGGCCGAGGGGCAGAACACACCATAAAGACCAGTTCATACTAGGGATTAACCAGAAGCTGCAACTGCTGGTGTGTAGATCGTCTCTGTCCAATTCCGTAGCCGCTAGCCCCACGTGGCTATCAGGCACTTGAACTGTGGCTAGTTTTTTTCAATGTTTTATTTATTTACTTATTTATTTATTTAAAGAGAGAGAGACAGAGACACAGAGGATAAGCGGGGAAGGGGCAGAGAGAGAGAGGAAGACACAGAGCCCGACGTGGGGCTTGAACCCACGCGAATCTCAATATCATGACCTGAGCCGAAGTCGGACGTTCAACCTACTGAGCCACGCAAGTGCCCTGAACTGTGGCTAGTTTGAATTGAGATGTGCTGTAAGGGTAAAATACACACCCGATATTGAAGAGTGAGCACGATAAAAAGATAGACATTATCTCATTAATCATTTTATATTGGTTTTCTGCCCAGGTGATGATATTTTGGACATATTTAGCTAAACAAAACATATTATTATAGTTAATTTCAGCGTTCTTTTTTTTCCCACTTTCTTTTTAAAGGGGGCTACTGGAAAAATCCGAATTCTGTATGTGGTTTGCATTATATTTCTACTGGCAGCTGTTGCTGGTGGAAAATGCTGCGTTGCTAAATATTGCTCTCAGGAGGTGGGAAAAAAAAACCTTCCAGTTCATCTTCAGATGCCCAAATAAATCCTGCACCCCCCCATCTGCAACAAAAATATTACAGTAATAAAGCATTTGTGTCAACCAAAAAGTATCCCAAAGTCTTTTGCGCCTGTAGGGAGCCCTGCTGCCAATAAGGCATTAAATCTGAGGGAAACATTTCTGCAATTACTGATCAAATACAATACAGCTAAATTCCACCTCCAGCATATCATTTTGATAATGGGTATGGAAATTATCCATTCAATAGCTATTCAAAAATAACTCAGGAAGATTGGTTACTACATACTTCACAGACCTTCAGAATAAGCCTTTCTAATCAGGCTGGCGAGCATTCAGGAGGCACTGCGCACCGTGGACAAAATACCCTTTTTGGGGGGCTGCGGGCGCGCCCCGTCTCCCAGGAACTGTCCTGGGGAAGTCGCGCAGGCAGAACGGCACGGACAGTCTTCCTGCGGCCTGAGCGTTGCCGGCTCCTGGCTCAGCGCAGACAGCTGTGCGTGCAAGTTAAGTGAGGCGCCTTAGTACTTATCAATCAGGAATCAGCAGGGCTTCCAGAGTCGTCCTCATTAAATTTAAAGTATATTCTCTCCCCAGCAGCAAACGTCTCCATTGCCATCCATTTCTGCACAGCCAATTTTAGGCAATCAGAGAGCGTTGGCTTCATCACTGTCTCGGAACAGATTTCAGGCTTCCCTGATCTGTGACAGCCGGTGGCTCTCCCTCTCTCTCTCTCTCTCTCTCTCTCTCTCTCATCGTCACCAATGCGTCGCTGCTTCGAAGCCTTTTCTTTTAAATTTTTTTTCATGTTTACTCATTTTGACAGAGAGAGGGTATGCGTGAGAGAGTGGGGGAGGGGGCAGAGAGAGAGGGAGAGAGAGAATCCCAAGCAGGCTCTATGCTGTCGGCACAGAGACCAATCGCCCCCCCAGGCTCCCCTCTAAGCCTTTCCTGATCCTTTTCTCTTCCCTCTGCCTTTCTCAGGGCGGGGTGTTCTTGTCCATAAAGCATGCACTCCCACCAGTTCCAGAAATGCTCCTTCATTGGTATTCATTTCAGGGTCCCCATCTCCCCGCTCTCCGTGCATGGTAAATGCTTCATGCTTCATGCCCACTTGCTTACTTAAGAAGGCCACGTGGTGAGTGGAAAAGAAGACAGTTGCCAACTGGGATCAGGAAACGTCACTCTCCACCCGATGAGCCATGTGACTCTTGGGCAAGTCACTTAACCAGTCCATGCCTCAGTTTCTTTATCTGTAGCCGGGGCATGATTACTTCCTTCCTTGTGGGATTATCGTGAGATGCAAATGAAAGACTGAGAAAATGTAAAGTGCTATAGACTTTGGTTCATTCATTTGCCGAGCGTTTAACAAGCCCTTATGTCGTGTAAGGCAAAGGATGGGGAGCTCGGTTAATCATGGCAAACAGTGGCCGGCAGGGAGGTGCAGAAAGGAGCACAGAACAGGGAAGAATACCTCAGGAAGGACGCAGCACGTGTACAGACCAGAAGGAAGAAAGGTTTTGACAGACCCAGGAGGAAGGTGGGACGGGCAGGGTGGGGGTGTTACGAGGCAGGAGATAGGTTTGGGACATTTTGGAGCACCTCGTGTGACTGGAGCTCAGAGCTCAGAGCTGACTGTCAGGGGAGAGGCAGCTTCAGCTGACAAGATGGGCTCAAGTGCATTACAATGGGCCCGAAGTCCATACTGAAGAGTATAAATTCAGGGCCCCGAGCCAAGGGTCGGCCGAAGAAAGTTTTTGGAGCAGGTGCACAGTCTGGAAATGTCACTCTAGTGGATCACTAACTAGAAGGAAGGGAGGAAGATTTTTAGGACAAGAGACAGAAGAACATGCGGAAGATGACTGTAATTCACAACATTGAGGGGCACCTGGGTGGTTCAGTCGGTTAGGCATCTGACCTCAGCTTAGGGCATGATCTGGTGGTTCACGAGTTCAAGCCCTGCATTGTGCTCTGTGCTGACAGCTTGGAGCCTGGAGCCTGCTTCGGATTCTGTGTGTGTGTCCCTCTCTGACCCTCCCCCACTTACATTCTGTTTTTCTCTCTCAAAAATAAATAAGCATTGGGGCTCCTGGGTGGCTCAGTCGGTTAAGCGTCCGACTTCGGCTCAGGTCATGATCTCATGGTTCGTGGGTTCAAGCCCCGCGTCGGGCTCTGTGCTAACAGCTAGCTCAGAGCCTGGAGCCTGCTTTAGATTCTGTGTCTCCTTGTGTCTCTGACCCTGCCCTGCTCACGCTCTCTCTCTCTCTCTCTCTCTCTCTCACAATAAAACATTTAAAAAAAGTAAATAAGCATTAACATTTAAAAAAAAAATCCATATAAATAGGGGCACCTGGATGGCTCAGTCGGTTAAGCATTGAACTTTTTTTTTTAAGTTTTTCTCCAATTTATTTATTTTGAGAAAGAGAAAGAGAGAGCATGCTGAAGGGGCAGAGAGACAGGGAGAGAGAGGGAATCCCAAGCAGGCTCCCCACTATCAGTGTGGAGCCCAACTCGGGGCTCAAACTCACAAACTGTGAGCTCATGACCTGGGCTTAAATGGAGAGTGGGACACTAAACCGACTGAGCCACCCAGGCACCCCAAGTGTCAGACTCTTGATTTTGACTCAGGTCATGATCTCACACTTTGTGGGATCAAGCCCTGAGTCGGGCTCTGTGGTGACAGGGTGGAGCCTGCTTGGCATTCTCTCTCCCTCTCTCTCTGTCCCTTCCCAGCTCTCACGTTTGCTCTCTCTCTCTCAAAATCAATAAACACGTAAAAAAAACATATAAATTAAACTTTCTGTATGAATTCTCTAGAACCCTAGTCCAGAGGGAGCCTCTGTGAATCGTGGCTTCTGAGGCTAAATATTTGGGAAATGCTGCCCATTGCAGGCCCTTCTTGAATATTCAAAAACCACATTAGCATATTCTTCTATCTCTAAGAAATCTTGGTTTAATCTAGCATTTTCTAAATTGCATTGACCACAGAATTTCTTTTGTTCCCCAAAGAAGATGTAGTAATGCTAGCATTCATCTGTAAAGGTCATTAAAGACCCAGAAATGCTTACAGGTTGGAGAAGGCTAAGGAGTGTTGATGACAAAATGCATCATAGAATTTTGGGTCAGAGCCTGGAACACAAAAAGGATGTGAGCAGAAAAACTGGCGAAATCCAAATAAAGCCTGGAGCGTACTTATTAGTACTGTACTAAGGTAATAGTGCTAGTTTTGACGAATTTACCGTAGTTATGTAGATGTTCGCATCAGGGGAAGCTAACATAATACACCGAAATTCCCTGTACTCTTTGCAATTCTTCTGTACATCTAAAATTAATCCAAAATAAAACATTTTAGGGGTGCTTGGGTGGTACAGTCAGTGGGCATGTGACTCATTATCTCAGGGCCGTGAGTTCGAGCCCCACGTCAGGCATAGAGATTAGTTAAATAAATAAATAAATAAATAAATAAATAAATAAATAGCAATCTTCAAAAACAAAACCAAAACCAAATATTTAAAACAGACTAGTGTCCATTTAAACGAACTCTGGAAATTGTGGTATAACCTGATTATAGGCACATCCAGGTTTAATAGCACATTTTTTTTTTAGCATTTGGAAGTAAATATACTCTTTTATTTTTACTAGATGAATGAAACTCTCCCTTAAAATCTTACCAATATAATTGAAGGTCAATAAATCTTAGTTGCCTTTCCATCCCTTTCTTCAATTTAGAAAACAATATTGCTGGGGCACCTGGGTGGCTCAGGTGGTTAAGCGTCTGATTCTTGGTTTCGGCTCATGTCATGATCACAGTTGTGAGATCGAGCCCCGCTTCGGGCTCTGTGCTGAGAGTGTGGAACCTGCTTGGGATTCTCTTTCCCTCTGTCTCTCTGCCCCTCCTCCACATGCTCGCTCTCTCTCTCTCGCTCTCTCTCAAAATAAAATAAACTTAGAAAACAATATTGCTGACTAGTTATTTAGAAACACCATTTACCATTTTATTTAACCAAAAAGGCATGCTTTTTAAAAGTTGGGGAGCTACGTGAAAACTTGTTCCCTTTGCAGAGCGGAGGGTGAAGATGGAAAGGGCATCTAAGCTCAGTTAGCAGATCTTCCTAGGGCAGAGAGCAACCGATCCCGCGCATGCACCTCCTGACGTTCTGTTCTGCCGCCGTGTTAGGAAAGCCTAAGGTAACGGTTTTATTTCTAAGCACCTTACAAAGGTGCAGAGTGTGAAATAAGTCAATCACACACAATCAGTACAGAGGTCAAAAGCAGTTCAGCTCTAAAGGAAATTCGTAACGTAAAATGTACCCACAGGGCAAGCAACACCCTCCACCCCGCAAAACACACACCTGTGCTCCCCGCCCGTCTCAACAGTCTGTCAGCTGTAGGATTTGCCCGCAGTGATGGGTAAATGATCCCTGACGGGCTTAACCCAAATCCAGTGCGTTTTGTGAGGCTGTCGCTCAGGAGGTGTGCGGGTCAGCCTGGGAAAGACACGGCTTCTCAGGGGTGCTGGTCTCAGCACCCCATCCGCTGGATGTACACTTCCGAGGGCACCCAGGGTCCCTCCAGAGTGTCTCTGACAGCACGTCCGACTGACTTCATTCCCACGCGTCATCTGTTTCATCCGTGTTGAGAGAAAAGCATGTGCTGATCTCTGATGCTTCGCGAAACTTCATTGATTCTGCCCAAGCCGTGTGCAGGGGTCAGGAGAAGAGGGTGGTATTGTTGTTTCTCACCGCGCTTCTAGGCTCTCGGCCGCCGGCACGTAGAGCCCAAAGTGAATGAGAGCAACCTGTACATCCTGAGGATGTTATGTGCTAGGCGGTAGGAGCCTAGAACAGTCAGGGGAAAGAAAGGGGGAACACTGGTGTGAGGGCGGGAGCCAGCCAAGGCAGCTGCCCTAGACAGCTGGGGTTCTGGTCCGAGACCCAAGATGCCAGTCATCTCGGGACTGAGTGCAGCCGGGAGATACTCCATCCCTCCTTCTGGAAGGAATAGGATCTTTCTTACTACTGTTCATGGTATAAATGGCTTTATTTCACTCTCTGGTGCTAGGCCCCCAAGGAGGCTGATCTAGGATCCAGATGAAGGTTGGAGGAGGCAGATTTCAGGCCAAAATAAGAAAGAAGCTGTAAGTAGAAAGAGATTGCTAAAGATAAGCGTGGCAGCCTCCGGGCAGAGTGAGCTCACTCTGGGAGTATTCAAAGCAGAAGATGAAATAAATGCAGAGATCATCTATTTGACTTTGGCAAACAAAGACACACGCACACAGACCCATACACCCTTCCCTTGGGCTCTGGGCCTTCAGAGTGAGCAGAGTTGGAATTCGTCAGAGAGTCCCACCAGGTGAGAGAGAGAGAGAGAGAGAGCGCGAGCGCTTGGGGAAATATGCGTGTGTCCATATTGGGTAGCAGGAATCGCCTAAGGGAAGGAGGCAGACCAGATTCTGTTGTTGTGGAAAAGCAGCAATCGTTTAGAGAAGACAATTCTAGTGATGATCACCTACTTCTTAGTGCGTTCCCTGAAACTCCTATTGACTGAAAAAGAGGGGAGATGAACGTTCCCACGAGCTCATGAAAATGACAAAAATAGCTAGTAGTCAAGTGCTCATTATGCTCCAGCCTGAGAGCTTGGCCTACATTTAATTATTTAATCCTTAGCACAGCCCTCTGAGGTAGGTACTATGCTCTCTCCCATTTTACGGATGAATAAACGGAGACTCAGAGTCGGCAAGGCACTTGCTAAGGGTGTGCAGCTCTAGATGGCAGAGGACTTGAACTTAGCCAGCCCTGCTCTAGAGCCTGTGCTAGCGATTACTGGATAATACTGCCAAATGCTATAAATCAGGGTCCTTGGGACCTAACTGAGGGTCCACAGCTCCAAGGAGAAGAGAAGGAATTGCAGCCCAGGAGGTGAGGACCTCTCCCCGGAGCTCGTTTGGCATAGCTTCCTTGCCAGGCCTTTAGCCCAGAATGGCAGGGCTTTCTCCGTTGATGGGCAAAGGCACGCTCTTCCATAGGCACCAGGGAAAGTTCTGGCTGTCCTCTGATCCTGAGCAGCCAGGGACTGGGAACTTTTGGACAAAGGCTTTCCTCTCCTCCCCAGCCCAGAGCGGGGGTGGGGGTGGGGGTGGGGGAGGGAGGGATGGTTTGATTTCTCCCCTCTCATTTTTTTTTTTTATCTGCAAAATGAAGACGAAACGCAGATCTTTTCACTCAAACTAGAGCCTGCATCCAACACGACAACCTCTCTCCTTATTTGGCTCATTCTGCCATGAAGGAAAGATTAATTAATGACCTCTACGGTTCAACGTACAACTATCCTCCAAACGTATTCACCCATCTTCCCTTCATTTTCTTTGTTGCTTTCCAATTGAAGAGACAACAGGCTACATATTCCTGTAGAACAATAGATTATTATCCTAATTATAGTTGCCTGGTGTTTTCCACACTTTTACCATTTTATTAAAAACAATTATCCGAGAAGAACCGATCTTTTGTAATACCTACCCCATTGTTCTCATCTCTCTGTGATTCTGATGAGGTCTTTTCAAAGGGTATTTTCTTCATAATTATAGACTGTAGGGCAATTTTCAGAAACTGAGTCCAGGAAATATTTTGTTGAGATTAATTTTTCTTCTAATTCTTTTGTTTTTTTTTTTTCTTTTAAACTAGCCACTTAATGAACATATTTCTTCTCTGCAAGCAAGCACACAGTCTCAGAACGATCCATGTTAAAGGAAGTTTGCAAAGAGGGAATCGTTCAGAAAAGTATAAAATAGCAAATACGAACGTTTTTTTGTTTGATGAAATGAACTATCCTCTGCATATGAGTGGGTGGGAGAAAAAAGTGCCTCAGACTCCAACATTCCTTCCTGATTTCAGGGAGCATTTGACAGGTAGTTTATGTAGGCTTTTGGTCACCCTCAGAAATCTATTGCATTGGGACTGTATTTTTTAAGTCAGCCTCAGTCAAAAAACATTTGGGTGAAGAGGTTGATGAGTCGAAAGCAGAGGGCAGGCAGCAAATGTGGGTTAGGGAGATTCTTCAAGTGACAATACCCAGAGTAAGTAATACATCAAACATCACTAAACACAGGACTGTATGTCCGACCTGGGCTCAGGTCATGATCTGATGGTTTGAGGGTTCGAGCCCCATGTAGGGCTCTGTGCTGACGGCTCAGAGCCTGCTTTGGATTCTCTGTCTCCCTCTCTCTTTTCCCTCCCACACTTATGCTCCCTCAAAAAATAAACAAACATTAAAAAAAGATAAGTTCCATTTCTAGAACAAGTTGTAATGGCTTTGCCTTTCACTCTAGAGGTTCTCTGTGCTTTGAAGGCTGGCATGTTAGACTAACAACAGAGCAGACCTTCCTTTATGTCTTAATCCTGGCTAATCTGCCTTTAGTTTTTGAAGGAATGACTATTTTTAAGTTTTAGTCAAAATTGATGTTCATTATGGATAAATGTGAAGATGTGGAAAAGCAAACTAATTTTGAAACGCCTCTGTAATCTTCTCATAAGGACCACGCACTACCCACATCTATCAGTCCCACAGGATTTTCCGTATGCTAACAAAGCCACGACAGCATATGGATAGTTTGAAAGCCAGGATTCTACTATATATACCAATTGTTCATTTAACGATGTATTGAGGACATCTTGGTATATCCATAAAAACAGATGGGAATAACCTTCTCCATGGCTACATGGGATCCCACTTCCTACCGTACAGATCTCTTTTCCAAAAATATTTTCATTGAAATTTTTTGTTTTATTTTAAGTAAACTCTGTACCCAGTGTGGGGCTCAAACTCATGAGCCTGAGGTGAAGAGTCACACGCTTTACCGACTAAGCCGCCAGGTCACTATTACAAGCAACATTGTGGTAAATATCTTTGTGTACACATCAGTTCACATGTGTGTAATTATTTCCTTCAGATAAATTCTTAGAATGGGGGCGCCTGGGTGGCTTAGTCGGTTAAGCATCCAACTTTCGCTTAGGTCATGATCTCGCGGTTCGTGGGTTCGAGCCCCGCGTCGGGCTCTGTGCTGACTGCCAGCTCAGAGCCTGGAGCCTGTTTCAGTCTGTGACTCCCTCTCTCTCTGACCCTCCCCTGCTCACGCTGTCTCTCTCTCTCCTAGAAATAATAAAACATTAAAAAAAAATTAAAAAAAAATTCTTAGAATGAAATTGCTAGATCAGCAAGCATGCACATGTTTAAGGCTCTTGTTAATTATTTCCCAAATGCCCTTCAGAAAGAATATACCCATTTCAACCCTGTCATCAATAAATAAAAGTGCCCATTTCTCACGCTCATACCAGCAATGGATGTTCTCATTCTTTAACACTTTAGCCAATACAATGGGCAAAAAAAAAAAAAAAAAAAGCTGGGAGATTGTATTCTCAGTCATGTTTTAGGCCACTTGAGCTGAAGTTCCACAGATACCCTATGTACCCCACTTCTGCCCCTTCCTTTCAGGATATGTATTGCCAAAATGTCTTCCAAAAAGTTAGTCTTTTTTAAAAAAAAATTTTAATGTTTATTTATTCTTGAGAGAAAGAGAGAGAGAAAGACAGAGACAGTGTGAGCATGGGAGGGGCAGAGAGAGAGAAAGAGAGAGAGAGAGAATCTGAAGCAGGCTCCAGGCTCTGAGCTGTCAGCACAGAGCCGGACGCGGGGCTCGAACCTACAAACTGAGAGTTCATGACCTGAGCCGAAGTCCGACGCTTCACGAACTGAGCCACCCAGGCGCCCCAAAAAATTAGTGTCGATTTAGGCTCTCCCCAGTTGTGTGCGTGTGTATCTCCTGCTCTACCTCTCACCCACTCCAGGTATTAGTATTCACTTGTCCATCTGATAATTGGCCACTCGAGTGGAATGCTTCGTGAAATCCTTTCCTTGACATCGAAGCTGGAGGGGGGCATCTGAACACTGCCCCGTTTAGTGGTCAGTGAGTCGTTCCTAACCCTGTGACTGGTGTATCCTACTGAGCTTCCTCCTCGCTCCCTGGCTCCTGGGTGCCGGGCTTGGCAGACACCTTCAGGCACTCACGGCTGCAGTCGTCCAGGGAGGGTCGGCCCACAGTGACAGGTGACAGGGTGCTTTCTCTCCTTCTGGTCCTGGTTTGCTTGCAGCGGGCACTTGGCATTGGGCCCAGAAGAAAACGGTCTCGGTTCGGAGGACACCGAGATCCTGGGTGTGGTGGGTTTTCTCCTGAGATGGATGGAGGGTGCCAAAATCACAGTGGATGGCACGTGATGTGCGGTCCTCGGAGGCACCAAGCTGTAAGCAAGGGGCAGCTTTGGGTCCTGGTTGGGAAGGCCCAGGGTTTAGATTTTCCATGAACCTCTCTCTTGCTAGCACGGTCTCAAATCACGGCTGGTCCCTGTTTGGTAGGCTTCTGGGACACGGCGAAGAACGCACCTCCCATCTGTGGCCGTGGTCTCCGTTAGCAAGTGCTCTCAAGGGGTGAGCCCGCTTCCCTGGAAACTTTCCAGCCCAGCCTGGTTCTAATCCGCATCCCCAGCCCATGAACCACAGAATCAGAATCTCTGGGGCTGGACCCAAGAATTTACAGTTGTAAGGAGTGCAATTGTAAGGCCTCAGGGGATTTGGAAGCCCTTTTAAATTTGGGTAAGAACTCTCTTAAATCTCTTCCTATTATGGGGGGGGGGGCGGAGTCACCTTGGAATGGAGTGAAAATGCAGATTCTGACTCTGTGGGTCTGGGGGTGGGGCCAGGGATTCTCCGGTTCTGACAAACTCCCAGGTAAGGCCCTTGCTGCTGGCCTGTGGCCTACACTTTGAGGAGAAAGGCTCTAACCCGTGCTGTGCTACTAATCAGTTGGGCTTGCTTCTGTCTTGGGGTGTGGGATACACAAGGGACCAGGGAATGCACCACAAAAGAGGTAACATTTCATCTGGGCTTGAGGAGGAGGAGGAGGAGTAAAGAAGAAATAGGAACTAGTATTTCTGAGAGCTACCTCCTCTTATCTAACTTGAATTTGGAGTGCCCATCTGGCTAAGTGGGTAGAGTACTTGCCTCTAGATTGCAGGGTTGAGAGTTCAAGCCCCCCGTTGGGTGTAGAGGCTACTTAAAAATAAGATCTTTTAGGGGCACCTGGGTGGCTGAGTCGGTTGAGCGCCTGACTTCAGCTCAGGTCAGGATCTCATGGTTCATGGGTTTGAACCCCGCATCGGGCTCTGTGCTGACAGCTAGCTCAGAGCCTGGAGCCTGCTGAGGATTCTGTGTCTCCCTCTCTCTCTGACTCTCCCCTGCCCAAGCACTCTCTCTCTCTCTCATAAATAAATAAAAACATTTAAAAATTTTTTAAATAAATAAATAAAATCTTTTAAAAATCCTCTGTGGGACTCAATGTCTTCTGCAGTCCTAGGTTTTTGGAGAATCTTCACATCATCCTAGCTTAGCATTTCTTTAAAAAAATTTTTTAATGTTTATTTATTTTTGAGAGAGGGAGAGAGTGTGAGCAGGGGGTGGGGGCGGGAAGGCAGAGAGAGAGGGAGACACAGAATCCTCAGCAGGCTCCAGGCTTTGAGCTGTCAGCACAGAGCCGATGCGGGGCTCAGATTCAGGGACCATGTGATCATGACCTGAGCCAAAGTTGGACATTCAACCGAGTGAGCCACCCAGGCACCCCTATTTTTTTTTTTAAATAGAGGTATAACACAAATACAGCAAAATGCACCAACTTTAAGTGTATAGCTCATAACCTCTCCTACATATACACATCCATGTGACCACTACCCAAATCAAGATAAAGAACCTTTTCAGCATCTGAGAAGCTTCCTTCAGCACCTCCACACAATTGACAACCCCCTAAAGGTAACCACCAGTCTGACATTTAAAATCATAGAGGAGTTTTGCCTGTTCCTGCATGTCACAGGATGAAATGAGACAGGATGCATTTTTCTACGCATAGCTTCTTCTGAGCAGCATTACGTTTCTGAGGTTTGTCTGCATTGTTGCATGCAGAGTACCCTCAAATGGATGTTGTTAATGCTCTTGAAATATTTCAGAAGCCTGGTTTGGGCAAGATTTGGGGAAGGTTGAGGCTTTTTGAGTGGGGACTATCACAAAGGACATGGAATGGAACACCTGGGAGTGAATACGGCAAGATTGTCTGAGTTCTTGAAGCCTCCTTTGGCCTCCTCTTCCTCTCCTTCCTGGATGGCATGTAGTGGTATGGACTAGACCCAGAGGGATCCCACTGAAGTGGCTGGGTTTGGGGCTGAGCAAATCCTTACACCTTCAACTCCCTTCATTCAGCCACAGAGCTGAATAGAAGGCTCGGTTCCGGGTGCACCCAGAGTTTTCTCCTTTGAGAAAAGGAGTGATACTCTTACCGAAGTGACAGTAACACAGGACGGTGTGAGAACATGACACAGGGACACAGGACACATGAGGAGGGAGGGATCATTCCAATTGGGAGGGCTGAGGGAGACTTTGGAAAGGAGTTGATCTGAAAACTGGGCTTCCAAGAAGGGATGAGACAGCCCAGGGAAAAATAGAAGGGTGCTTGTGTAAGGGGTTTCTTTCTTTTTTTTTTTTTTTATAATTTATTTTTGAGAGAGAGATAGAGACAGCATGAGCAGGGGAGGGTCAGAGAGAGAGGGAGACACAGAATTTGAAGACAGGCTCCGGGCTCTGAGCTGTCAGCACAGAGCCCGATGTGGGGCTCGAACTCATGAACCATGAGATCATGACCTGAGCCGAAGTCAGACGCTTAACTGACTGAGCCACCCAGGCGCCCCGTCGAAGGGGTTTCTAAGTGGAAGGAACAGCAAGGAACAAAGATGGCATGAGCTGTGGCCTTTCAGAGGACGGGGACTTAGCCAGCATGGGACACGGAGGTGGGGTGGGGCATGGATAGATGAAGTGAGCAAGAGAAAACAGATCTGAAAAGTAGGTGGTGGCCAAATTCAGGAGCCCTTAAATCCTCTCCTTAAGATCTTGCCTTTGTGCTAGAAGCAACCACAGTCTCTGTTCTTTATTTACTCTGTGGTCTAGGGCATGTCACCTAACCTCTCTGAGCCTGAAGAATGAGGAAGACAAGAACACCCACCTTCTGGCAATACTGTGGGGATTCAAGGAGATTATACGTATAAAGGATGGGGCACCGGGGTTGACACAGAGTGAGTGCTTGATAACTGGTACCTACTACTGTTATGAAAGGCAGTGCCCTCCATTACCTTTGGAGAGTTGAGGCCTCTGAGTAGGATGACCTTGTGCTAAGGGGGCTGATGCCTGAACCCTTTCTCTGTGGGGTCTGTCACAATTCTTTCTGCTTTGTTGCCTGTTCTCTTTGGGGCCTTGGACTGTGTTTGCTGGTGCAGAGAGATTTCTTTTCTGCTTGTTGGATTGTCCGCCTGCCTGGCTCAGGGTTCCCAGCTGCTTCCCAGAGAGACCTATGACTGATGGCTGGGCTTCAAAAATATCTTCCTCTCCTCTCCTTTGTTAAGTTCATTGTAGGAGTCCCGTCTCTGGGGGGCCCTGGAGCCTAGACAAACGGCAGTGGCAGAGTGGAGATGTCCCAAAAGCTCAGCCCAGAAGCTCCCCGCAGCCGCTCCACCAGAAAACTCCAAGGACTTCCTGTGGGGCTTTCTGTGTACTTAACTGGGCTTTTCTAAGAAAAGTCTAAAGTCCTTTTTCCTCTTGATTACGAGTGATCTCTCAGAGTCAGAGGTCCTGTTAGAGGCATTGAGACTTCTTCCCAGCCACGTAAGCAATGAGCTTCAGACAGTCACAGAACCCCTCACCATTGACCAGGAGTGAGTTGCCTTCTGTCACTCTTAATACCCAGAAAAAGGCAGCTGTGCGAGGTAGTGAGTTGCCCATTCTCTGAGGCATTTAAGCCAGACCACTGGTGGTGGGTGGTGTATGCACACGGTTGGGGCATAATTTAGAGGCATTTGTTTTATTGGTGGCCAGACCAGAGGACTCTCTAAAGCCCCATTTAGTTCTGAGATTCTGCGATGCACTCGAGCTCGTCTGTGGGCCTATTTGCTCACCCAAACAAATCAGCCAGTGTCTGCCGCTATTCAGCTAACAACAAACACTATGTTATTATATCAGGTTTCCCGTCGAGCTGGAACCCCTCTGGTTTATGAAGCTGTACCACATTACTCAAATAGCAACGATCCTTGCAGAAACATTGATGAGGCAAGTCCAGATCTGCCATCCGCTCATTAACTTTGCCCTGGGCCCATCGGAGTGCCCCTGGTGGGGACAATGGCCCTCTCCATATGGAAGGGGCCCCCGTGGCGCCTGCCGCCGAGCAACTGCAGGGGGCTCTCCTCTAACGTCCCCGGGCTGTCTGAGCTTTGCAGACTGTTCTCGACAGCAACAGGAAAGACTCACGGAGGGAGCTAGAAATGATACAGCCAGGGGCGGTAAGGCTGGAGCCCTGGGGCCAGACTCCCTGTGTTTAGAGCCTGGCTCCATTCCTGGCTAGCTGTATGACCTTGGGCAAATTACAGAACCTCTCTGAGCCTCAGTTTTCTCATGTAGAAAAGGGCAAACAATTTTACCTGCCTCATAGAGCTGATGTGAAGCAGACGTGGGCTTCTTTAGGCTTCCTGACCTCTTCCCCACTCCTCTCCCTCTCTTCCACAGTCAGGATTGGACAAACAGCTGAAAAGCACAGCACTGACCCACCACCAAGCCTGCAGCTTCCCAGGGATGACCGTTAAGTCAAAGGGACGAACCGCCAATTCTAGAATTCTTGGCATCAAGCAGAATACAGTAGAGAAGTTCAGGGCTGCAGAAGGGCCTGTCAATCAGAAGAAAGCAAGCTGCCTGGGCTTAGGACAGCTCCAAGTCCAAGCTCCAAGTCCAGTGTTCCCTGAACTCAGTGTTCCTCAAGTGTTGGAAGAGTTCTGCCCAAAACAAGGTCTTGGAAGGTAGGGCTGCATTTCCACACAAAGGGGTTTGGCCAACAGATGCTGGCCTCGGGGAGGGGAACACAACAAGGGGTCGCCGGAAGTGTCAAGCTCTGCTGGCATTCTGAGAGGCTTCATTTGGGGTCTGATACAAGAATTCCTTCGGAGGGAACCAAAGAGCCCTTTCAAGGGGGCATGACCAGGTCTGGAGGCAGTAGCCAAATATCCAGCAAAAGAGCAGCAGAAGGCATCTGGCCTCTTGGTGAAGATCACCGAAGAGTATACACGTTGCGTGGTTGACCGTGCCGCGAGGTGCATCTGGTGGCTGAGAGTAAACGGCAACAGAGGAGGGGAGACGGAGAGCTCTCAAGTCCGATTTATGCTCTGATGGAAGAAGTACAAAGTAACTGAGGTCCCTGAACAGAAGGAAGAGGGTAGCTAACAAGATCTCCACTCCTCAGTGTCTTTTCTTGGCCCAGTTACGTTCACCCCCATCACCACCCATCTGCATGAGGATTTTGATGGCATGGTGATCTGACTGGCAATGACCCAGAGAAGAAGAGTCAGTGTTCTGGATGGATAGGACCAAGATCTCCAAAGCCTTCTTCAAATATCATCCAAAGGAAATGTAAACTGAGGACCTAGGTCCACAAAAGAAACTGCACAATTTCAGGACTGGGAGAACGTGGCTCGGCAGTGAGCCCGGAATGTGGAAGGAGTTGGAAGTTTTTGTTGACTAAGGTCTGGATTTGTCAACAGTGAGGTGTTGCTCCGAAAAGATAATTGGATCTTAGGTTGTATTAATAGAAGTCTAGTAGACTGACCAGCTGAAGTTGCTGGTATGTGGCCATTTTTGACCTACAAAATGGCAACCATGTACGGTTTAGCCTAATGCCAAGGAGAAGATGAAGGATCCGGAACCTGGAGGACATGATGCTCCATGAGATAAGCCAGAAACGGGAGGACAAACAGTATATGATCCTGCTTGTGTACAGAATCTCAAAAGTCGAATTCATGGAACCAGAGAGTAGAATGGTAGATGCCAGGGCCTGGGGAGTGGGGTAAGCGGGGAGATGTTGGTCAAAGGGTACAAACTTTGTACCCATCCAGGTTGTTGGATGATTAAGTTCCGGAGACCTAATGGGCAGCATGGTGACTGTAGTTAAAAATACTGTATTGTATAGTTGGAACGGGCTAAGAGCATAGAACTTAAGGGTTCTCACCACACATACACACACACACACACACACACACACACACACACACACACACACACACAAACCACACTCGGAATGGTAACCATGGGAGGTGATGCAGGTGTTAGTTTGATTGTGGTAATCATCTCACAACCTACATCAAATCATCGCATTGTGTACCTTAAGCATACACAATAGTTAACTTGTCAATTACACCTCAAGAAAGTTGAGGAAAAAGGAAGATGGGGATCCTCTGTGCTCCGCACTGATTGCAGCCCACTTGGAGGATTGTGCATGGGTCTAGGTGACACATTGGAAGAGGCATTTTGATAAACACACGCAGAGAATTCCTACCATATCGAGGGATTCAAAAGCTTGTGATGGAGGGTACTGCTACCGAGGCTGGGAACTTGGGAAATGTCTTGAAACGTCAGAGGGGCTACGAACTGGGAGAGGAGCTGATCATTTTCCAGACAGTTTTGGAAAGCAACCGAAGGACAGATTAACGGGAGCAACAGCTTCTCTTGAGCTCTTGAGACCTCCGTCAAGCGTTCAGGCAGAAGTGGCAGGTTGCTGAGGGCATTCAGGTATCTGAAAAAGCTTGAACGACTTTATCACTTAGTCCCCTTGTAGCTCAGGAGACTCTGTGATCCGGCTCAAAACCGAATCAAAATAGGCTCAGATCCCCTGCAGCAAGCAGCCTTTTCACATCTTAACATTCTGTTTTAGCGTCAAGCAGACAATAGGAATGTGTCAAAATGGCAACTCTACTGGATTCTTCCAAGTCTTCAGCAGGATTTGTTCCCACATTTAACCGTGATCTTCTCAAGATGCATTTCTTTATCTGTACTGAAGAATCTAGTTTAGAAATTCAGGTGCCGGGGATTAAATTTCATACTGCATTGGCTTTTTGAACCTACTAGAGAATTAGTAGCTAGAAGGGCTGAACAGAACCCAAATCGGTTGGGTTTACCTATCGCTAATTGCAATGACTGTTTCTAGAAAAAGTAAATTATACGGAAGAACCAGAGGATTCTTAAATATTTAATAGCTGTTATGAAGTGATATTTTAAAAAAAAATTTAATGTTTATTTATTCTTGAGAGAGAGAGAGACAGCGTATGAGCAGGGGAGCGGCAGAGAGAGAGGGAGACACAGAATCCGAAGCAGGCTCCAGGCTCTGAGCTGTCAGCACAGAGCCCAACAGGGGGCTTAAACTCACGAACTGTGAGATCATGACCCAATCTGAAGTCAGACACTTAACCGACTGAGCCACCCAGGCACCCCTTAAGTGATATTTTGATGAACTAAATATAAGTGACACAAAATATTCCATTTCTCTCAAAATGCACAAGAGTTTAAAAACTAAGGCACTGTACACATAACACGGGTGCATTTTAGAGTATATAAATTATGCCTCAATAAAATTGTTTAAAAAACAAAGGCAGAAACTCATTTTCACATAGTTCTGGAGGCTGGAAGTCCAAGATCAAAGTACTGGTAGGGTTGGCCTCCTCTGAGGCCTCTCTCCGTGGCCTGTAGATGGCCACCCTCTTGCTGACCCCTTCGCGTGGTGGTTTCTCTGTGCCCATGGCCTTTGTGGGCCATCTTGTCCTCTTATGAGAATGCCAGTCATACTGGATGAGACCCCATCCTACCCGCCTCATTTTTATTTAATCCCCTCTTTAAAGACCGTATGTCCAAATACGGTTACATTCTGAGGGACTTCCATATATGAACTTGAGGGAGACACAGTTCTGATCATAACAGTGCCCAACTCCATGGTCTATACTGTGGGGGACAGAGAAGAGGCAAGAGACACATTCTTGCCCAAGAGAGCTTATGAGTCTGTTGGAATGAGGCTGAAGCGGTTCTGAGCCAGTCGGTATTAAAATAGTAACTTTGTTGTGGGTGGCCCTCAGAAGAGGGAGGGATGGCTGAAGGCTTCTATGGCCACATCAGCTCAACTCAGGGAGATGGGGCTGGTTTGACAGGACTTTGGTCAGAATGCAAGAGAGGCAGAGAAATTGTATGGTCAAAAGACTGAATTTTTTTTTTAATTTTATTTATTTCTAGGAGACAGAGAGAGACAGCGTGAGCAGGGAAGGGTCAGAGAGAGAGGGAGCGACAGACTCTGAAACAGGCTCAGGCTCTGAGCTGGCAGTCAGCACAGAGAGAGCCCGACGCGGGGCTCGAACCCACGAACTGCGAGATCATGACCTAAGTTAAGTCGGACAGCTTAACCGACTAAGCCCAGGTGCCCCCAAAGACTGAGGTGGGGTGACTGGGTGGCTCAGTCAGTTGATGCGTCTGATTTCTGCTCAGATCATGATCTCACGGTTCCTGAGTTCAGAGCCCTGAGTCAGGCTCTGTGCTGACAGTGTGGAGCCTGCTTGGGATTCTCTCTCTCTGCCCCTCCCCAGTTTGCGTGCGTGGGCATGCTCTCCCTCTCAAAATTAATAATCCTTAAAAACAAGACTGAATTTTGATGTCCATGGAATAGAGAAAAACTGGCCCGACAGTAGTTGGTGGTACAATTCCCAGTGTGCATGCAGCCTTCTGTGTCCACACCTAATGGATTCCTAAAAACACATGTGGAGGCTTGCGAGTGTGTGGAAAATTGTCTACTGGGACACAGGATAGGGGGCGGGTGTTCCATTCCCTGAAAACCAAAAACATTATTGAAAAACCCAGACCATTCTAAATGATGCATTCCCAGCGTTTCGTACACATTCTCTGATTGTGTTCTCTTCCATCAAAAACGAGCCTCTAGTGTCCTAAGCAAAAACCAACAAAAAACAAAGAAACAAAAAAACCCCAAACAACAAAGAAATCTGAGTCCAACAACTAAGATTAAGCAAAAGCAAACAAACAAAAACAAATAACAACAACAAAAACCGTGGGTCCAATAACCAAGATTAATGAGTCTCTAATTTTGGATCATGTAACGATTTCCATCCTTCTCTCAATCATATTATGAGAGACCCGGGCTTCTTTTCACTAATCAACACTTTTATGATTCTATTTTCTACTTGCCATTCACTTTTATAAGGATGGCATGCGAGGAGAGAAATTGCATGAACTGCTCTATCCAGAAAAGGTCACGCTGCTGAAATACATGGCATCCTCGTCACATCTCAAGATGCCCGGTGAGCCCGGCGGATGTTGGGTGGTCCACGGTAGGTGTAGACATGGCAGTTTGAGGAGACTGCTGTAGGATGGACCAAGTGCTAAATGTGTGAAGGTGAGGAAGGACACCCACGCCCCGGAGAGATGAAGATGCCCCAGGGATCTAGCGCCTGGAAGAACCCCACGCTCCTCCCAAATGATGTAATCTATTCTTGAATGTGGAGCTGGGGAACAACGGAGCCAGCCATTTTGAATAGAGCCGTACTAAGGTCTTTGAATAAAGCCTTACCAAGCAGGCCTACCATTTCATCTTGATTGTGAATGGATTCACATAGCTTCAGATAGCTGATATTCCTTAGCAACTCAGTAGCAACCGCTTGAGGTCATGATCTTAATTACAAACTGCCTCAGTTCAAGGGGCACCCCAGCACTTTCTGAAGAATATTTAAAACAAGACTTCGGAATAAAGACCTATGCTGATTTAATTACCGTTTGCCAAAGACAATGGCATCCAAGCCTCTTTCCTCTCCCCCGGGCATATTTTTCCAGAAGTAACTCGTGGTGCAAAGAGTCCATTTTCCACTTCTTCCTGCCTATGCTACTTCCATTCCCTCCCTTTGCCTAAACTGATTTGGGGGCTCCCTGGGTCAGATTTCTTTTATTTATTTATTTATTTATTTATTTATTGCACCTCTGAGGCACAGGGCTAACCCAGAGCTCAAAGAATTGACCGATCTGAAACAATATGAACCTGTCCAATGGACAAAACTCACTAAATCATTGGTTACATTCACTGGGAAAGTATGTATCTTTCAGCAAATTACTACGGAAATGGAGACATCACCTAGCTGCACATGCTACCTGTAGCATAAATACTATCGAGACCTCAAAGGAAAAGACTGGAACCACTTTCAATTACAACATGCTTTTGTCTCTTCTCAAAGCACTTGCACTTTATCTCATTTCATCCTTCTAAGGACTCTTCGTGGAGAACTAGAACAGGAAAGAAGTACTGTCTCCAGTTTAGAGCTGAGGGAAGGTAACCATCTTTCTCTCTCTCTCTCTCTCTCTCTCTCTCACACACACACACACACACACACACACACACACACAGACACATCTGTGCATCTGAAAAGACAAAGATGATGAACTCCTTTAGAATCCGAAAGGGTCTGAGTGAAGGCAGGGGCAAAGGATAGAGAATAAAAACCAGTGCTTTGTTTAGGGCCAGGGGAGTGATCACCGTCTAGTTCTTCATTCCCTCGTTGGAAAACAAAAACAAAAACAAAAACCACATGCACGAAATGGACAGAATCGCTGCTTGGTCGACAACTAGAGAGAAAATCACACTGTACGTACTTTCAACAGTGGCTAAGAGAGGAAAGGCAAGACCCAGCCACTTGTCTTGAAATAGATCTCATGCTTATAGTCAAAGCGTTTAGGCTCCTTGGGGACTCTAGGTTTCTTGTGGCACCAAAATTCTATCTATTCCCCAGGGGGCGACGGGGGTGGGAAGAGAGGGAGCTGCAAAGAAAAGGGATGCGCTGTTTAATTAAACCGGTAAATCTTTTTCCTTTGCGGAAAAAAAACATGACTTCTTAATATTTGATTTCGCAACTTTATTTTTTTTTTTAATTTTTTTTTAATGTTTTATTTCTTTCTAGGAGAGAGAGAGAGAGACAGCATGAGCAGGGGAGGGTCAGAGAGAGAGGGAGTCACAGACCGAAACAGGCTTCAGGCTCTGAGCTGGCAGTCAGCACAGAGCCCGATGCGGGGCTCGAATCCATGAACCGCGAGATCATGACCTAAGCGAAAGTCGGACGCTTAACCGACTAAGCCACCCAGGCGCCCCTGATTTCGCAACTTTAATATCAGCACAAACGCCAGAGAGTCCGTCTGTGTGTCGTCAAGGCCAGTGCTTTTAAGGCTGAGCTGGCATATTAAGCACCTCGCAGGGGGTGGCTGTTTTACATATATCCTGTGCACAGAAATGCCGTATAGGGAGCCACCTTTTCTGCTGTAGTCCCTCTGCAGCCATAACACGGCCGCATAAATGAAAACTTTCGGATCAAACGCATTTCAGCTGTCTCTCATGGTCTTGGGCTTCTTCCCAACCTGTGTGTTGATCCTGCATGCCTGGGTTCCTCAAACAATTTTCAGGGACTCTTTTTTTTTTTTCTCCGCCCCCCCCCCCTCGTTTTGGCCCTGTAATATTTAAAATGCTCCACCAGACATGGGCATGTGATGCTCTTTCTTCCAAAACACATTACAGTCTCACTTCTTAATTATAATTGCGTTTCGGAGAAACACTGAGAAGGAAAAATCAGCAACAATGAAGGCTAATTTTGGCATGGACAAAGGATTTTTAAAAGATCTTTGAAGATATCCTACGGCGAACCTTAGGAACAGGTCCTGAGGCAATGATTTTACTTATTTGTCCAAGGCCCTCCCCCTTCCCCCTGGCTTTAGTTGCGGGGGGCCATGCTGCAAATACAATCCTAAACTAATGCTTTCTAATTTTCATTAGTGATTAATCTAAGCCACAGTATCTGGAAGGTGTGCTGCAAATGCACAGAAATCAATTCTAAAGGTTTTGGCATGCTGTGTCCTGCGGGGCGACAGTAGATTCTGCAGATGTTGGTTTCTGCTTTCCCGGTGACATCATCCCTTGAAAAGTGGTTTGCTCAGGGGCACACATCGCCGACCGCGGGAAGTTGTCTCTCCCTGTAGGAGTCTGAACACATCTTGGTCGTTATGGCTTCCAATTGTTGATCCAGGCCTGCCAGGCACTCGGAAGGGATCTCGTTCCAAATGAATTTCGACTTTCTGTTAAGCATATAGACTAGATTTAGATGTTCCTGGGTCCTTCTGATTTCCTACTTGTATTTCTCTCTGGTGTTCATCTATGAACATCACCGGATGATAGGATGTTTTAAATGGCAGCCCCAGTTTGCCTTCGGCGGTTTCTTTTCCTCCCTCTCTCCCTCCCCTTCCTTGCTCTGCCCTACGCACTTAAACATCCATCCACAAGGCAGAAGAGGAATTCAGTGAACTTAGAGTATATTGACACTATCCTCGATCTACAATATATATACAACATCCGTAAACTATTCTATATATATACATATATGTATGTATCCACAATCACGTTATGTGTTTATTGAGGAGTAATTGACATGCAATATTGTATTCGTTACAGGTACATGCTTACATCACTCTTGCTGCCTTTCTGACCCTTTTCAAAATGCCAGGTATATTTTGATGGGCTTGGAATCACTGGGCACATGATGTTCCCCGTTCTTTTCCTAATTAACATTATTTCGTGCAGACATTTCCACACATCGAAGCAAACCACCTGCTCGATGGTCTAATGGCCAGTCTCTTTCCTGTTGGGCGTTTGGGTTGTTTCCAATTTTCCCCTCTTAGAAATGGCTTTGCCATAAATATTCTTATAAAGTTAGGCTTTGTCCTTTGGATTCTTTCCTTGAGATACAGTCCCGTAAGTGAGATTACCAGGTCAAACGGTAGGCATGGATTTTGAGTTCCTGTATATACCTCTGTACCAGTCAGCGGCTCCTGTCTGAATCTTCCACCTATGCGGCCACTCAGTAAATAGTTCTAGTTGAGTCAGTCTGTTCTCATGTTTTTCATAAGTGAAACATTGTTATTGACGGTTTTAGAGCTTTCGAAACTGTGATGTTTGAACTTCTGTATCCAGAAATAAAAATAGGAATTTGTGAGTGCTAGAGAGATGACCAGATTATTTGAGGAAAAAAAAAAACCCCACATTAAATACTCATTTGAAATGGAGGATTTCATTTGCACCCCGTGGCTAGCCAGTGTGAGTCAGCCAATACGCTATGGTCATCGCACAAGGGATTGAACTCAATCAGAGCCCCCTGAGCTGCCAGCCTCCTGTGTTCTCACCTGGGACCTGCTGATTTCATTTTCCTTTTTCTCTTTTGGGTGAGAAATGAACTTTTACTGTGTTAAGCTTGGTTTCAGGGGTACTCATGTGTTCATTTATTCTATACAAGCATTTGTTGACTGATCCCCATTCGCCAAGGATTGCGCCAGGTACCATGTCAGGTGACACATGGTTGGCTAAAGGCTTCTGGGGGCCATACAAGTGGCTGGGCTGCACCTTTGGGCACAGCTGGCCAAGTGCTGGCAAGCACGGCCTTCATCCGAAACAGTGCATCCAAACAGTGCACAAAATGTTTAAACTGCAGACACAATTACTTACACGCTGAGCTCCATACCTTCGCAAGGGCTCAAGCTGTCAGTATAATATATCTCATTACCACCAGCACTGGGCATGGAAAGGATTATTTTTCAAGGCTGTGAGTGCAAAACATCAATTAGTCGTAAGAGAGAACAGTTAGCTGGCATGCGTTCGAGATTTTGCACCTTTGGGAGGGAGGGGAAATGCATTTGCTTAATCTTGTATAGCAGAATCAAATGAAAAAAGGAGACAACAAAACCCCTCCATTTAGGATGGTTGATTCTTTAATCAGCTTCTCAATTAACTGCAGAGGCACGTGGTAAGCAGGCAACTGAGGCAGCCCGGGAAGGTGGCCTTTTCAATATGGCTACAATACTCATGAGGAGCACTGCCACACTTGGGCAGGAGGCTACAGGATCAATATTCGCTTTCTCAGCCTCAGTCCGGGGGCTGCGGCTGCCCTGGAAAAACTACCTCTCCTCACGTCACTTTTGATTTCTTCCCACGAACCAGAGAAAAGGCCAGATTCGACAAACGTTAACTGAGCCGCCACTGAGTGTGGGGCCCTGGGGTGCAGAGAGACTTTGGTGAGGAGCTCCGAGCCGATGCTCCCACCCGCTCCTGTAGAGGAATGACTGCATTGAGTGGTCTGGACTTTTGAGCAACCTAGGAAATGTGAATACACCAGGGAACTGTCAGTCATTGTATTAGCTCTGAACATGGCCTCCTGGTTATCTAAGAAAACACCCATGTATTTTCTAAAAGGGATTTTGCAGGACACAGGGGTGACACGACACATGACATTATCCTGGCATTTGCGTTAGTAGAATGTAGCCCAAGGCAGGTGGGAAGAGGATCGTCATCACTGACCAAGCCAGGTGAGGGGTCGATGGGGCTGCCCTATACTATTTTTCCCACTTCCGTATATTTTGAAAAGTTTCCTAATAAAAAGGGTTTTTAAATGAGTGGCTTAATTTCAACCCAAGTAAATTTCTCTAATTAGATTATAGGATCCTCTGGGATAGCTAGTGGAAAAAATGAACAGCAGAATTGTTGGATGTCATATGACTTCACATTACTCTGTGTGTGTGTGTCTTTATTTATTTATTTAGAGAACCAGCTGGGCAGGGGCAGAGAGAGAGAGAGGGACAGGAGCTGAAGTGGGCTCTGTGCTGACAGCAGAGAGCCTGATGCAGGGCTCGAACTCGCGAACCGTGAGATCATGACCTGAGCTGAAGTCGGATGCTTAACCAACTGAGCCACCCCAATGCCCCTCCTTGCTTTTTTAAAGTTACTCTGTTTTTTTTTTTAAGTTTATTTATTTATTTTGAGAGAGAGAGAGAGAGAGATGAAATTCCAAGCAGGCTCTGCGCTGTCAGCACAGCGGATGTGGGGCTGAAAGGCATGAGCCAAGAGATCATGACCTGAGCCAAGATCAAAAGTCGGACGCTTCACCGACTGAGCCACCCAGGTGCACCCACATTACCGTGTCGTTTAAGCAACCTCTCAATTCTCAAAACTCAGCATTGCAGCCAGCCCACTTAAGAAATGCAGCCTATTAGAGATAGACAGGCATAATAAATGTAGAAATCACAGCATGACATTTCAATATTGGTGGGAGCAGAGGAAGGTAGGAAACGCCACGTTTTGCTAAATAAAGGACAACAGAGAGACCAGCTAGATACACCGAGACCAGTGAGAGGTGGAGGCAAGGATTAGCTACGGCTGCATCCTTACCTTTGCACACAATGGCAGGACCACGGCAACTGTTAAACCACAGGGTAATTTATCTGGAAAATAGCCTCATTTACCAAGGGTATTTGTAAATATAACACAGTACAGAAACTGACATGAGGGTGAAAAAGTTCAAAACCCTTCCTGGTGACATCAAGTAGATTACTCGGGGTCTCAGGGTCCTTTATTAAACGTATTGTCTCCCCTTGGACTTGGAAGAGTGTTTTTTTTTTTTCCTCCTGTAAATGACAGTGCAGTTTCGTTTATCCAGCTGCAGTTCTCTGGAGTCTACAGAGGGCTTATCAGGTGGGTTTGCTGGCACCTGAGTAACTAATTCTGTGTCCTGTGTGACCTTTGTTCTCTGAGGCGACCCCCCACATGCAACTGGGGAAGGTCTCCTCTGCATACGAGATGGCGCCCCTGGTTGACAATGAAGGCTCCCGACCCATGAGCAACTATAGAATAAACACACATCTCTAAGCAGAAAATGTCACAGCCGTAGACCCTGGAGTTGGGCTGTAATGGATTTTTTTGCCTGGGCTACCTGGACCGGTCCAGTATGATATTCCAATGACGTCTTTCCAGAACGAACTCCTAAGAGTGTGTTGGCAGGAGACAAAAAACAGCAGATTCCTGGAACCATCGCTGATATTAAGAGTAATTTCTAAAATCACAAACCAAGAAGCCCCTGAACTTGATATGGAAGTGGGGAACTTTATATATATGTTTTTAATTTTTATTTATTTATTTTGAGAGAGAGTGCAAGTAGGGGAGGGGCAGAGAAAGAGAGAGAGAATCCCAAGCCGGCTCTGCACTGTCAGCATGGAGCCTGACCCAGGGCTCGAACTCACGAACGGTGAGATCATGACTTGAGCAGAAGTTGGACCCTTAACCGACTGAGCCACTCAGGTCCCCTGGGGAATCAGGAACTTTGAACCATTTTTTGGGGGGTGCATCAAAGAAAGCTGGCATCTATGTTTAGATTTGAGTATGATCTTTAGGTTTTCATAAATCGTTATCACCTTGCCAACTGATAAAAATGATTCATCCGGCACTGACTGCATGGGACAGAGGTGTGGCCCAGAACATGCCCTGACAGCAACTGAAACCTCTGGGCCCAGCCACCTCAGGCTCAGATGCGCTTGCCTCTCCTGAACTGATGTCTTCCAGAAATGTTGGCTCCGAGGTCTGGTTTTGTAAATTAAACCATTTTGCCCTCCCCAACCTCTGCCAGAGGTTATAGTTGTTTTCATGAGGATTCTCTGGCCTCTCAGTAACACAAATCAGGTTTCAGAATGTAACAAGGTGGGGTTTTTTTCCACAATAAAAAAAAAATGCAACCAGATTTTCAAAACTCACACATTCTAAGCTAGCTTGTCTGTTTACAGTAAATGATTAGAAATGCTGTTCTGACGGACATCTGAAGAAGGGGGTGTGGCCTGTGTGTGTTGCCTTGGTTGCTAAATGTATTGCGTTGCTCACCTCTCCCTGGATAAATATTTTCTTTGAAAATGCAAGCATTTAGTTGCCCCTTCGGGAAAGGGGTTTATCTTATAGGAAATCCCTTAACTGTTTGTTTATGTAATCACCCTGTCAGTAGTTGCAATGTTTGCTCCATGCCCTTTTAAGTTCAGTAGGAGAGATGAAGCCTTATCTTTCTGCATAGTTGAGGCATCGAACGCTGGCTGAAGGATTATCACCATTGTTTACTACTTCAGTAAATATATTCCACATAATTTGTTGCATTTAAGTGAGACCCATCCATATTTGGAAGACATGCATGATCATTCCGACAATTAAAATTTTCTTAATGTTTTCTCACTTCAACCTTCCCCCATTTGTTGGGGACGACCTTCCTAGAAGATCCCATTTTCTCTTCTTTTTTTCTTTTAAACTATTTATTTATTTATTTATTTATTTATTTATTTTTTATTTCTAGGAGAGAGAGAGAGAGACAGCGTGAGCAGGGAGGGTCAGAGAGGGAGTCACACACTGAAACAGGCTCCAGGCTCTGAGCTGGCAGCCAGCACAGAGCCGACCCGGGGCTCGAACCCATGAACTGCGAGATCATGACCTAAGCGAAAGTCGGACGCTTAACCGACTAAGCGACCCAGGCGCCCCAACACTTTATTTTTGAGAGACAGAGAGAGACGGAGCGCAAGCTGGGTAGGGACAGAGAGAGGGAGACACGGAATCCGAAGCAGGCTCCAGGCTCCAAGCTGTCAGCACAGAGCCCAACAGGAGGCTCGAACTCACAGACCGTGAGATCATGACCTGAGCTGAAGTCAGAAGCTCAACCAACTGAGCTACCCAGGCGCCTTGATACATTTTTCATATACCTACCTCTGAATAATTACGAATTTAAGGCTTTAGACATTCCTCCTTAGAATGACAAAATGTTGAAGTTGTATGTTAGGAAAAGAACCATATAAAATTCTTCAGAGTTCATTCTCCAGTCGGAAGTTAGGATAACGTATTACATCTCAATTTAGTGTTGACGCTAGCCTCCTACAACCTCTGCCATTTTCTTGGAAGCTATATTTTCTTGGAAGTTTCCAACCTAGCTGAAAATAGCTTTTAACTGGTTGTTCCATTATAAAAAATATCAACAACTATATTTCAGCTACAAAAACATTGAAGCAACATAATGGAAATGAAGGTGCCATTGTAACATCACCCATTGCTCCGAAGGGTGCATCGTCCAGAACATCGTATGGAGTCTGGTCAACAATCCTCTAAATCCAGTTTCCCATTTTCTCCTGGAAAGCCTGAGCTCTGAAAAATGAACGAAAACGAATCAATGAGCAATACTGATCACAATCTAAAAAATATTCTTCGCGAAAAAATTCAACAAGGCAAATAGGAATTCTTCATAACAGACCTCTTTGTTTCTAAAAGGTGCCATTTTTCAAAGCCCAGTGCTTAAAAGACCTAACATGAGTTTCTCTATGTCTATGTAATGCTAAGCATCCAGACTAGAATGGAAAAATATGTATTTGATAGCTTCACAGGGACAAACATTTGCAAATATCCATAGCATCGACTGTTCCAGTCAATTGAGGTTATGTCGAAAGAGCCAATGTTACAGGCACCAATATGCCAACTATTCAGTAATAACCCAGATTTAATTTCCTCCTGAATTAACATGATATTCATTAATTTGACAGCGTATCTATTGCTGCTTCCAAGGAAAACACATATGCAAAAGATTCCTGGCTGCATTTGAAATGGAAACCTGCAGCACGGGAGAATCAATCATTTGTCTAATGTTGGTAAATTCGTTGTTTTTCTTTTATTTCAAAAATTTGACTCTACTTATAGCACGGCCTTTCACTGTGAGTCTGCAGGCGCATTGTTAATAAACGCTTTTGCAAATATGATTATGCAAAGAACAAATGAATATTGATTAAACTGAATAATGCATTATTTTCTAGGATAAGTATATTAAATTAACTCTCAGTGAACAAACAGCATGAATTAAACTAGTTAATTTTCTGAAACTGTACCTAGCTGATTTTGCCCTGCTCTGAACATTCAGACAAGTTTGAAATGGCGCTTGCATTGTGATTCTCTTCATTTTCATTGTGACTTTTAAAAATGTGAGCAAGTGATATAAGCCTCCCTAAAGGAACGTTGGAAAGTGTAGATATGTTGAAGAAAGAAAAGAGAACATTCATTACTTCAACACTCAAACACAACTGTTGGATTCATGCTTTCTAGTAGTCTCCTTGCGGATGGCACCGATTTTTTTTTTTTTAACGTTTACTCCTTTTCTGCATGGTGACATAAACTTCAAAATTTGGCTTTCTTTCCCCCACTTTTTGGTGCAGATACATAATACTGAGCACAGTCAATCATATTAGAAAACAAATCAATGATTTCATAGCTCCAAGCATTGGTTTTTAGTTTGAGGTTATTTATTCCACAGGATTTAAGGAAGTCTCCAAAAGCGTCTGTTGATAGCAATAAGAAGTAAGATAACAAATGGTTGGGGGTGGAGAGGAAATTGCCAGATGGCTTAGTTACAGGTATTAGTAAGCATTCAATAAGTACTAACTATTAGCAGGATGTACCAGGTACTTGGCACAACAATTCTGTGAAGTTGGTAATACCAATATCAATGTCAGTATCAATGATAACATGACTTTTCAAATGGGTAAACAGAGGTCCAGAGAGCTTGAGCTACCCAATGAGACATGGCTAAGTGGCAGTGGCACATTTTGAACTCAGGCAGGCTGACTCTTGAGCCTACGTGTGAAACCTGTGCTATGCAGGTAGAAAGATGTGATTCCATGATGCATTTCCAACGCCCTGAGCATCTTTTGGCCAGGGCCACCAACATTTGGATACTAGCAGTCCTGAAAGCCCAGAAGACCACAGAAGGGACCCTAAAAGACTTACTGTCTCCAAAATCACCCCTATTACAACTCCATCTGTTAATTATAAGCCAGAAGCAAATGCTACAGTCTTCCTGTACCTCCCAGTTTGGGGAGGAATTTTTTTGTCCACTTGTGAAGATCCAAGCTCTCACTCTCTGTGGGTCCCTCAACTCTTCCCCCCGCAACTCCATGAACATCCCCTTTCTCTGCCTCTGGGCCAGGCTGACAGCAGAGTGGCCCAGGGTCGCAATGTTGGGCCTTGCAAGCCCACCGCTCATCACAGAAGGCAGTTAAGTGCTGCCCAGGAATTCCTAATGTCAGGGTCAAGAACAGGCTTAGAGGGCGTCGAACAACGGTGGTATCTAACCGGGTCTTTCTGTCTATGGAGCAGAAGAGAAGCCATATGTAGGGAAGCCCCTGCCGGGTCGTGCAAGTGAGTAGGTGCCTACGGGACGGACGTCTGTTGATTCTTAGATCAATCATCTGCTCAATTGAGATCAATCACCATCTCAAAAGTATTCAAGAGGAGGCACCCCAGGAGACGGAACCTCAGGGGGTGCACAGGCTCCCTTCAACCATATCGCTGGACCCCAGTTAAGCTGCAGCTTGGGAGATCTGTGTTGCTACAGCCACAGCTGAAATGGGGACAGGGATGGTGTCCATTTTTGTCCATGATTTAATCCCTAGATAATAGGTCTGTTAAATTTAACTCGGCCGACACCCAAGTCCTGGCTTCTCGAACCACACCCCTCCCTGCCCCGCCAACCTACTTCTTCCCCAGATTTCTCCTTCCAGGTAAGGGCCCCACCACCCAGTTCCTCACGCCATTGTCTTCTCCCTTTTCACCACGTCCACGTCCAATGCATCAGCGGATCCGGAACCCATCCCCCTCTCTCCCTTTCCAGGGTCGGTGGCTCCACTCCAAGCACCATCCATCCTCTCCTGCCAGAACGACTTACTCTGATGACCAGGCTGTCTGCTTCCAGCCACTCTTGTTCCCTCTGATCCATTCCCCACCTGTTGGCTGGATGTGTCCAGCCCTTAACCTCCCCCTCGTTTCCCAAGGCACTTGAAATAAAATTCAAGCCCTCTACACTGGGCCTCCCCTCTGTATCGGGCCCCTGCCAGCCTCGCCTGGATCAGTCACGCTGGCTGGCCTTTGAACACTCTCTTCCCGGAGTTCAGTCCTGCCTGAGGGCCTGTGTGCTAGCTTCCACTGCCTAGAAACTTCCTCCTCTTCCATCAGGTGCTTTCAAGCTCAACAGCCTCCTCCTCAAAGAGGGCTTTCTTCTTTTATTGTCTTTCTAACACCTACGTCTATGGGAAATTAACACGTTAATGAATGTCTTTGCAAGTTCCTTTGTTTTCACTCTCTCTAGAATGTGTGCTCCCTGAGGGCAGGGATCTTGGTGGCTTTTGTGGTTGCTGGCCTTCATCTGGGTAGCTCCTTCCCCTAGGACCAGACTCGCTTTGTAGTTCAGTAACGATTTGTTGTGCGAATCAATACAGTTTGAAACATGGAAAATACATTTGAAATAAATACATTTTGTGTTGGGATACCAGAAGGTGAACACTTCTGATCGTGACTTGGAACGTGGCCGTGAACCCAGCCACGAAACCCTCCAGGCTCCAACGGCTTCATCTGTAAAATGGGGTCAGTCCTAATTGTTTTCCCCCCAAGGGGATGGACTGAGATTAAAAGCAGATAGCAATCCTGACTGGGAGCTACTGCGTTCTTGGAGAGAAGCAGCCCTGGGGACTGAGATCCGAGGGGCTGTCCCCGGGCACTGGCACTCAGGACACTTGGGCAGCCTGGGAAAATCAGAGTGGAGGACAAACCCAAGGGCACCTTCCAAATAAGGCCACCAGGAGACTGCGGTCCTGAAGCCTGCTCTGCCAGGTGTCTGGTTCTGCCTGGCGTTGGCCAAGGGCCCTGGCATGCTCTCTCTCCCTTGGGCTATGCCTGCTACCGCCTCTGCCTTGAGGAAGGGACCAGCTGGCTTCCCCCAGGTCTGTTTTTGTGGACCGAGGGAAGAATGACAACAGAATACTGATAGATAGGTACATCTATCATCTTGTTTAACCATTCTTCAACCCCCTCCAGGTTGGCTGATTCTCAGCTTTTGAGGAGGAAGCAGAGGCTCTGAGAGGTTGTGTGACACTCCCAAGGTCCCAGAGGTCAAAAACAATCAGCCAGGCTCCACCAGTTCTGCCCCCATACTTTGCATAAAACAGCACTGAGGGCTGGCGGATTTCTGGTGGATTTCTGGCTGGGTGTGTCACCTCCCTCTCCAGACTCCCTCCCCTGGCTCCCTGGGAAGCTGGGCAACAGAGTGCTGGGGCCCTCAGCACAGTCCCTGGGAAAGATGGTCCAGGCTGGGGCCCTCAGTACAGTCCCTGGGAAAGACGGCTCGAGGCTGCTGGCCACAGCTAGCTGGAGGCCCGGCGGTAGAGCTAGGAGCAGATCCAGACACATTGCAGGTGGGGATCCACAGCGGGCTTGAATGGCTGTTTCTTTGGAGGCTCCTTAGCATTTTTTTAAAATTTTTTTTTAAATGTTTTATTTATTTCTAGGAGAGAGAGAGAGAGACAGCGTGAGCAGGGGAGGGTCAGAGAGAGACGGAGTGACAGACTCTGAAACAGGCTCCAGGCTCTGAGCTGGCAGTCAGCACAGAGCCCGACGCGGGGCTCGAACCCACGAACCACGAGATCATGACCTAAGCGAAAGTCGGACGCTTAACCGACTAAGCCACCCAGGCGCCCCATCAACGCAATAAAATAAATCAGTATTTCTAGTAAACCACCCTAAGCTGTGCATTTTGTGATTTCAGCCGTTTCGGTGGCCGCCAGGGCCACAGCAAATGCGGTCACCACCAGAGGCCTGGCCAGTAGCTGCCCCTGGAATGTTGCACCAGGGTGTGCAAACAATAGCAACAGAGATAAATAAGCTTAGTAAGGTGTGTGTGTGTGCGTGCATGTGTGTTTAAAAACACATGTGTGTTTAAAATCTGTACTTTAGGACTCCTTTGGGTGGGGATAGGAGCTATTTACTTTCCGCCAGTTGTGTAAAAGGAATCTGGTGAAAACTTGAAACAATTAGACCGTACTTTGATTCCTTCTGGGGTATTTGGTGCTCATTCCCCCTTCGCGCTTGTGAACTGGCCGGCAGAAAGAAGGCCTAATTCTGCCCTCTGCAAGTGATAGCCTGGGCGCCTCTCGCCTTATCCTGCTTTTCCCAATTCAATGTCAGGAGACCCGCTTCCTCAGGCTGCAGGTCAGTGTCCACGAGTTGGGTACACCCGTGGGCCTCTGGCCTCACATTCCCCAAGCCCTTCGGCCTGCCTGTCGTCAGTCTCTAGGCCCCCCCCACCGGGCCTCAGGAAAACCCAACTAGCCTTTTATCTGGCTGGCTTCCCCTCACAGGTTCAAGGCTGCTTCTTCCGGAAAGCCTTCGGAACCTTCTTTCCCCTCCCTGACTCTCATCCAGCCGTGGCGGGGGTTCCTGCCCCGTGCTTCCCAGAGCCTACCCGTCTCCCAGTCGTCATCGTTCAACACTTGATGACTTCCTGGCCTGGACGGCGAGTTCCCTGACGGCTTCTGTCCTTCTCCCTGCTTCTGGAGCCCAGCACAGACCGCGCCGTCGGGAAACAGTCGTTCCTGAGTACGCGAATGAATACAGGGACACGGAACCATTGCGGAATATTTTGAAAGTGCAGTTTTGAGAAGAGCCGCTGAACGAAGGCTTGGATTTGTGTTCTGGTCACTTGTGTCGCTCCTCCAACAGCCGGCTCTGAATTCTGTCGTGGAGGATTTCGTTGGCCTTGCTCTGCTGCACCTGGACGAACGAGGCTTCGATTCGATGAACGGACGAATGAATGGGGGGAGGAAGAGGTCGCCCAAGTACCTGTCCTACACGATCACTCATTCAGCAACGGCCCACCGTTTGTGGGACTTAACGTGTCCGACCTTCACCATGAACTGCAAACTGTACAATCCCAGGGGCTTCCCTCTGAGCAGCCTGGTCTCCGAGATCAGCAGGGACATTGGCGGGGAAGGGCGTGCCACTGTGCAGGCCCCGCTCGGGCAGGAACATTTGCTGGGAAATTGAACGCTAAGAACGAAACATCTTAGCTCTTAGAGCTAACACTGGGGGGCGAGGAAAGAGTTTGAGTATTTTCCCCCCTTCCTATCTCGTCATTGAATTCAGGGTCTGTGAAGTCGGCTGACTTTTCACACCTGGAATTTGACAGCCTCTGATTTTATCCAGCCAATGGTTCCACCTCGGTCCCCATGAATGATTTAAGAAAGCGACACTCCAAAGACAGATTGTGGAAGAAGCCGACTACTTGGCCCAGAGAACAAATAGAAAGAGAGGAGAAAAAAGAAAGTGATGGCTCAGTCATCTCAGAGACTTCGGTGTGTTGTAGCACGTGGGTTGGGGACGGGCAGCAAAGCGGTAGGCGGCACTGAGTTAGGAGTCAGACACATTGAGGTCCTTACTTTGATACTTAACAGGCTGTGTGTCCTTGGGCAAGGGAATACGCTCCTCAATGCCTTGACTTCTTCACATGTAACTTGTAGATGGCGGTAACAATCCACCTGGCGCCGGTGAATGAGCGGCAAATTCAAGTAATGCGTGTAAATAACAGTGCAGTCTCC
The DNA here is from genome assembly GCA_017311185.1 of Proteles cristata cristata. Lineage (NCBI taxonomy): Eukaryota > Metazoa > Chordata > Mammalia > Carnivora > Hyaenidae > Proteles > Proteles cristata. Next base: position 191,365 of record JAESUZ010001980.1, read on the forward strand.
GCGCTCCGTGAAGTCTGTGATTATTGCCTTCTAGTGAGAACCTTGATGGTACACTTCATGCAGCGGGGCTCCGTGGCTTGGAGAGGTTGGCGAGGGCTCTGAGAGTAGGCTTAATTTTTCAACTGCTTACGTGCTGCTGCAGGGAGAAACGTTGAATTGCATCGGAGATTCGAGAATAGCCGGGGGAAGAAAGATTTGCAAAACCTTACCGAAACATAGGAACCCATAGGTCCATATTTAAATAAATAAATAAATAAATGGGGAGAAGGAAAAGCTTTTCCTTCCATTAAAAAACCGGCTAATAAATGTTTAAGGGGTGATTGAATTAGAAAATCACCATTTGGCAACCATCATAGTAATAATTAATTCGGCCAAGGAACATCAGTGGATGCGAAAATTAATGGGTGAAAGTTTTATGAGGAAGGGGATATTGACATAGCCTCACAGCACCTCCCCTCCCCACAGAATACTTATTAATTACAAAGGGAATAACTTTACAGTGGAGAAGGCTGGCAGATACTGCCACCTTAATGAAGTGATCAAAGTGAACATCATTAGTAATGGGACAAATTGAAATCATGGGCCACCTGATAGGACGCAATGAGAACACAGCATCGCTTCTGAGCTTTCCCTGCAGATGATGCATAACTTGAACCTAATCATGGGGAAACATCAGACCAGCCTAAATTAAGGGGCATTCTACCAACGATCTGGCCTGTACTCTTCAAAATGTCAAGATCATAAAAAGCAAGGAAAGACTGAGGTACTCACAGTTCCAGACTCCAGCAGACTAAGAAGACAGGAAAATTAAATGCTATCTGTGATCCTGGATTTGGATCCTTTTGCTATAAAGGACATTATTGGGGGGTATTTGGAGGAACCTCAATGGAGTTTGAGGCTTAGATGGTGGTGATGCGTCAGTGTTAACATCCTGGTCATAATGGTCGTATTGCGGTCGTGGAAGAGAATGTATATGCAGGAAATATACACCAAAGCTTTCAGCGGGGACAGGGCATCAGGCTGACGGCTTACTATCAAATGCGTCAGAGTAGAAACACATATTGGTACTATTCTTGCAACTTTTCTATGAGTTTGAAGTTTTCTGAAATCCAGGTTCTAGGAAACTGTGCCCAAACACAGACACTGAAATCCCCACATGCACTCCCAGGGGCTCACACCTGCTTCAGGACTGAGCAGAGAGTGGAGCAGAGACAGGGGCTGACGCATTATTATCCTCCCCCCCACACGCATAGCTGGGTAAAATAAGGCTAGTCAGAATAAAAGACGATGCTAGAGTAAGAAGGCAAATCTCATCCAGGAGCTTCTGGGCCTTGCCAAGTTCTCACAATCAGGGCTGAAGTGGAATCCAAGGGCCAGCACCACACTACTTGGACCAAACTGCGTCTCATTAAAAATATGTGGGTGTTCGGGGCACCTGGGTGGTTCCATCAATTGAGTGTCGCAATTTGGCTCAGGTCATGATCTCATGGTTCGTGAGTTCGAGCCCTGCCTCGAGCTCACTGCTGTCAGCGTGGAACCCGCTTCAGATTGTGTGTCCCCCATCTCTCACTGCCCCTCCCCTGTTTGTGCTCGTTCTCTTTCAAAATTAACATTAGAAAATGTGATGTTTATTTTTCCTTGTTCATAAGATTGTTATGTTTTGGTACATTTACGGATGGGATTAAAACTGAGATGACAAAAATGGGACAAAACTTATAGTCGGAAAAACATAGAAAAATCCGGAGCAAAAGCAGGAAATCAGGGATTTTGCTCACTTTTATTTGCTACTGTGTGTCCCAGGCTAGAGCAGTGCCTGGCATACGGCAAGCCCTCCACGAAGACTTGTTGAATGAATAAACGCTGTTCTAAAATTTCAGGAATAGGGGCACCTGGGTGGCTCAGTCGGTTAATCGTCCGACTTTGGCTTAGGTCATGATCTCACGGTTTGTGGGTTCAAGTCCCGCGTCAGGCTCTGTGCTGACAGCTCAGAGCCTGGAGCCTGTTTCAGAGTCTGTGACTCCCTCTCTCTCTGACCCTCCCCTGCTCACACTGTCTCTCTCCTCTCTCTCTCTCTCTCTATCTCTCAGAAATAAATAAAACATTAAAAAAAAACCTTTCAGGAAAAAAAGAAAGGTAAATACCCAGGGAAATTATTTGTTTTTTGCCCCAAAGAAGCCTCAGCCTTCCCGGTCCCCTCCAGGAGACCACGGTGCTACGCCCAGGCAGGCAAACCTGGCCATGAGAACTTCAGCACGCACACCTGCCAACATCTCTGCAAAGACGACAGGCGGTTCTGCCCAGAATGGTGGGCTCTCGAACCTTCCTTCTAACATTTGCCTTAGTGCTTGCAATGCATCCGCCTTACCCACACAGGTAGTAAGTGTCCTGTGGTGGTTGGCTGCATCGGTAACAGGGGCCCAAACTGCCCGTGTTTGTTTGAATCATGGTCCTGACACTTACCAGATGTGTCATCCAGGGTAAGTTACTTAACCTCTGACTCCTCATTTGGAAGACAGAGATAATAAGACTGAAACTAATATAATGCTGTATGGTAGCTATAATGGATTGAAAAGTAAACAAAGCAAACAGATAATGAGAATACGTATTCGTCACGGGGCCGTTGTGAGGACGAAGCTGGCATATTTATACAATAAGCAGTGTTTGTAGTTATTCCCAGATCACCGGGAGTTTGTTAAAGCCCAGTCTGGGGCACAGTTCTCTCCAGTGGGTTCTTCCAGACTGTTCTTCGGCACATCCACCATAAATCTGTCCTGTCTGCCTGGCTTTCAGGGGCCATGTCTCAAAGGAGGGGACCTTTGAACTAGGTCCGAAGAATGGGTAACGTTCAGTGGATGGAAGAGAAGGATTGGGGGCCCAACCTTGGGTTCAAAGTCATGTACCCAGAACGGACTGTGCTGCCATCGTTTCTGCTTACTCCGGGCTCTGGCACGGTCTGTAGTCGGCAGTTTGATGTGACGTAAAATAGCACTTCGAAAACCTTCAGAAGCAAAACTGATGAAGTGACGCGCAGAGACAGCAGAATGCAGTGAGCACAGACCGCCTGGGGAACAAATCTCAGCTCCACCGCTCCTTAGCTGTGTAACCTTGGGGGAGTTCCCTAACCTCTCTGTGCCCCGGTTTCCTCATCTCTGCCGCAGGAACAGTGATGACAATGGTACCTGACTCGTGAGGTTGTCAGGAAGAGTAAACGAATTCATACTTATAAAGTGCTTCAAACAGTGACTGGTACAGAGTATGTGCTCTACAGAAGTGTCTGTTAAATAGTCTATAAATAAACGATGACGTTACTCAATACTAAAACGGAGGCGGGGAAGAGCTATTCATGGAAACAAACATAATAATGATAAATTAGTAACGCCCTTTTGAATGAAACCTCAGACGTCTTCACCGTCTTTTCCTTCCTCTGTGGATAGTCTGGGGTGGAGGCGGGGGCATAAAAACTCTCTCTTTACCAAGAAGACAGAAATTATTTTTAAGTAAATCATTAGTTACATGTTACAGAGGGGGAAACATGGCTTTATTGCTGCTATTACTGCTTACAAATGTGAAGACTCATCTGTACAGATAGATTTGGGTGACTGATTGACTCATGTTTACCTCTTTAGAATAAGCAGCAGTTTGGAAATGCTAGCGCTGAGTAGAGAAAACCATTTCCTTAACCGTGAGAGGGTCAAAGCGAAAGGAATAGAAAAAGCACTTGAAACCGCTAAATGTGTTTTACCACCGTCATTGCCTTCGGGAAAAGGACGAAACGGTTTTCGGTAACTGATATGGCATGAATAAACACCTCTTTCGTTTGCTTATACACTCCTAGGATGACCTAACCGAGTCAAGGTGCTGTGAATTCCAGCACATTCGGGAGTGGGATGCTGGCCATCGGAAGCTACCGGACGAGGCCCCGAGACTGGTTTTTCACCTGCTCGAGTCGATTCAGATTGGAAGCCCCCCGCTCAAAACACAGCAGGAAGGGCTGGGATGGACATCTGACAGCAGCACCCCTTTTCTGGAACGCTTGGTTGCCTGAGGAATGAATGACATGCCGCCGAATCACTGAGGGGGGCCATCAGGAAGACTCAGGCAGGTGGGCTGTGAAGGCACACGCCAAAGTGCGCCCGCGAACCGGGAAAGCTCCATCGTACCCCTTTGCAGATGTCACCCCAGTGCCGAGATCTTGAGTTTTCTTTGCAAGGCTGGCAGAGATATTGCTGGTATCAAGTGTTCTGCCCATAAAAATGATCAAGTGCCGGTGAATGGCAGTCTTCTGCTAAGAGCAACAGCTGGGGCCTCTGTGCCATCAGAGGGGGGTGAATTGCCTAATCGAGCAGAGCTGAGCTCTCGTGAGCATGGCAATCTGCAGCGCTCAATACATTTGCTTGTAAGATGTGTTCGCGCTCCCCCGGGCCCCCCCTTCTCCCCACCACAGCCACACACCCGTGCGTGGCGTCCACATACTTTTGCCCTGCGAGGTGGGTACAGCCAGCCTTGTACTCTATGGACGCATCTGCGCAGCTCAGGCTTTATTGCAACAACTCTTAAGTGTTGTGTCACAGGAACCGAGTTCTCCAAATTACGAAGATGGAAGGTAGCGCCAGTGGGTCATGCCTCATTAGCGCCTGCCATGCCTACTTCACAGGGACTGAGCATTCACAGGCTAACACAGGATAAAGCAGACGCCAGGTGGGCAAGCGTACCCGAGGAGGACGGTGATGATGATTATTAGCGTGTACGTTCTCGGCAAGAACTTACCCAATAAAGACTCGTAAATCTCCGAATGTTTAAGGAATGTCACCTCGAATGGCCCTGAGGCTACAGTAAATCTATGTAATCTTAATAGCTCTAAATAATATCTTAATTTATTATATCCATTTGAAAATCAGCTCGGGGTACTAAGTAGTGCTTCCTCACTTCCTTTCGCCATTACATTTCTTAGAAGTCTTGTTTATACTTCTGGTCTACATTTCTTTGGTGTGTGTGTGTGAGTGTGTCTGTGTGTGTGTTTTTAATTTTTTAATTTTTTTTGACAGAGTGCAACTGGGGGTGGGCAGAGAGAGGGAGACACAGAATCCAAAGCAGGCTCCAGGCTCCGAGCTGTCAGCACAGAGCCCGATGCAGGCCTCGAACTCATGAACCGTGAGATCATGACCTGAGCTGAAGTTGGATGCTCAATCGACTGAGCTACCCAGGTGCCCCCCGGCCTGCATTTCTTTGTACCTACTTCTTACTCAACCTTGTGATTCGGCTCCTACCCTCGCCACACTCCTCCAGGTGCGGCGTGTTAGTTCTCTATCGCTCTACAAGCGACTACTCTCAAATGGAGTGATGTAACACCACACACATTTGCTGTCTCCCACCTTTTGTGGGCCAGGGAATTGGGGGTGATGTAACAGGAGCTTCTGGCTCGGGGTCTTTCACAGGCTGCAATCAAGATGTCGGCTGGGGCTGTGCCCTTTCTCAAGGCCGTCTTGACCGGGGAAAGATTCGTTTCCAAGCTCGGTCATAGACTTGGTGGCAGGATTGCATTGTTCATGGGCGGCTGGGCTGATTGTTGTTGGTTGTTGGCCAGAGGCCATCCCCAGTTCCGTGTCACGTGGGCCTCTCCACAGGGCAGCCCATAATGTGGCAGAAGGGTTTATCAGAGTGAGCGAGTGAGAGGGCAAGAGAGGGAGAGAGAGAGAGAGAGAGAGACTGTGAGTAAGGTACAAGTGACAGGCTTTTTAAACTTGATCTTAGACGGAAGATCCCATCGCATTCACTGTGTTCTATCGGTTAGAATGTATTCTGTCAGAAGCGAGTCACCAGGCCCCGCCCACACGGAATGATACATAAAGGCGTGAGTAGCTGGAGGCAGGATCACTGGAGGGCATCTTAGAAGTTGGTCTACTGCACGGAGGTGGGTTGGGGCTTCAGTGCCAAATCCAGCGAACTTTCGATATGTTGCATCCTTTCCGACCTCTCTGGGGCCCCTCATCTATGCAATAACACCGGCTTGAAATGTCCTTTGCTCTTGGACTGCACAGCGCGGCACCTTCCTACCTCGCTGTCACTCCTTTCTGGTCTCCATCTCTGCTCCCCTTTCTCCGACTGCCCAGCTCTGAGTTTGGCCAACCTCCAAGTGGACACACTACCAAAAATGTGTGGACTGATGGAAAAAGTACAAAGAGCGTCTCACGGGTCAGTCTTGGACGGCCGTGCCTCCATCTTCCCCTTCTGCTGTGCTTGCCATGGTGATCCCATCCTATTCCCATCGCATAATACCCTTCGCTTAGCACCTCTATTGAAGTAAGTCGGAAATCTTCACCTGTGACTTTGGTGGCTCTCCTGTGCCTCGCTCTGTCTAACAGCCCATGAGGCATCTGAGAGGATGGTGGGCTGAGACCTCAGACTCAGACTTTGCCTTCACTAAGCCCTGCCCCTCCACCGTTCCCAATTTCTGACATTGCCATTTGCCCAATGGCCCAGACCTGAAACTTAAGCATTATGTTTGATTACTCGTTTCCCTCTACCTGTCACAATTGGTCAGTTACTAAGCTTCATCTATTCTAACCACGCATTGTCTGCCCTCCCCTTTCTGCCCGCAAAGACTACTGCAATGGGTCCCCCTGCCTCTGGGTTCTATCCTGTCTCATCTATCCTATACATTCCTTTCAAAAGAATCTTCCAGAAGCGTGTCTCTGATCATTCCACTTCAGACCCGATCAATGGTTGCCCATTGATTACAGAATAAAGTTCAAATTCCTTAGCTGGTCTGTCACCCAAGGTTTGCCACGATCTGGTCCCATACTTGGTCCCCACTCATTTCATGCTCTGTGTCCTCTAGTCACGGGGATTATCTGCTCCTCATATGGCTCTCGTGATTTCCTGCCTCAGTGGCTTTGTTCTTTTGCTTTGTCCCCTCAGCCTGAAATTCTCTGTTGCCACTCTTCACGCCAGTTGTCCATGGTCAGCTCCTACCTGTCCTCCGTGGCCTGCCTCAAACGTCATCGCCCACACAGAAGTTTCCCTGAGGGTTTTGCCTTCTCCAAAGTCTGATTTGAAGGTAATGTTTCTATAGTATGAAGCCCCAGAATCCTTTACTTCTCTATTTCCTGGCACTTTATTAGGTATTTCTGGTCAAATGTGCTCTTTCTTAGAGCTTCTTGATGGTAGGATACGTGCTTGATTCATTTTTATCCTATGCACCCTATAGTACCTTACATATCCATATCATCAACAGATTTAAAATCTTTTTCTAATGCCCCCATTAAATATGTATGCCCATTTGCCTCATGGTCACAGAAAATGAGCCGAGATTCAGTTAACACAGTGCTATTATTTAAAGGTTAATATTTGGTTTTTAACACAGTGCTGTTCCTTAAAGGTTAATATTAGGTTTGGATGACATCTTACGGCTCATTATTTCTTTTTATGTTCTCCTTGATTATACCTGAATTTCTCTCCAAAGGATAACAATATATATCGTGACCCTAAGAAATGATGTCTACGTTTTCCTGTCGGAAATGCTAATTAATAAATGTACTAGCACAACTTTTCATGAGAAGACAATCATAGTATTCAGCTCCACAAGCAGTCATCAGACATCTACTGTGGAGGTTAGAGAAGTAAGACCTGCTTCCTCCTCGTAAAGGCCTTTCAATGGGAGGATGGGAGCATAAGACAAAGTGGCAAGTTATATAGCACCAGCGGAATTGCTCCTCTGCAGTGTCCAAACAGCACAGCCTTCATTGCAGGTGCATGAACTCATTTGCTACATACAGTGTGGGAGAATCTCCAGACAAGAGCCAGCCACTTACAGAGGTATGTGCCTTGAACGCCCATGAATCCCTTGATTCACCTTAGAGCAGTGGTCCTCAATGTGGTGCCCAGAGCAGTGACATCACTTGAGAGCCTATGAGTGATGCAAATTCTTGGGCCCTACCTTCAATCTACTGACTTGGAAACTCTCTTGCTAGGGCCCAACTAGCTATGTCATAACAAGCCCCCCACGCCAGGTGATTCTGATGCACCTTACAGCTTCAGAAGCACTGACTTCAGACATTACTCATCCCTCCAAGTTCTTCCAGTTCGACCTGTGCCTTCTCCAAAGAGACACCCCTGGTGTTCAAACTCGGGTCTGTATTTTCCTGGGAGTCTACAAAGACTTCCAATGATGTTTTAAGAGAACCAAGTTCCAGATCCCCAATTTCAATACATATTTGTCCCCCCCCCGAAACGTATCCATTTGCAGAATGGTGGGAACAGCAATGTATCCATTTGCTGTACCCTGTCAGCAAGCCAGGTCTGACTTTTCTCCTTCTCCCTTTGCCCCCAATCTTCTCACACTTTACCAAAGGCAGGCTAACTCGCGCCCACCCCAACTCTCCCTCTGGTCCGTTGCACCTGGAATGTAAACACCTCTGGGAAAACAAACAAGAAGGCAATTTGAAATACTGTGCTAGTCTTAAAAAAGTGGATGGCTCTTAATCAAGGCTGGGTAACAAATGCCTTTGCAAGTAGGTGGCATCCAATTCTTTGCTTTCAACAAAACTGAAGGAAGGCCTAGTTGTATTGTCGGCTGATTGATCATTTAAAAATATTTTTCACTGGGGCTCCTGCGTATCGTTGGTGGGGATGTAAAATGGTGCGGCCACTGTGGAAGATGGTATGCCAGTTCCCCAAAAAATTAAAAATAGAGGGCACCTGGGTGGGTCAACTCAGTTGAGCATCCAACTTCGGCTCAGGTCATGATCTCGCAGTCCATGAGTTAGAGCCCCACACCAGGCTCGCTGCTGTCAGCACAGAGCCTGCTTTGGATCCTCTGTCTCCCCTCCACCTGCCCTGCCCCGCCTCTCTTCTCCTTCCCTGCTTGCATGCTCTCTCTCTCTCTCTCTCTCAGTCTCTCTCTCTCCCTCAAAAATAAACATTTAAAAAATGTTTAAAAAATTTAAAAATAGATTTCGCACATGATCCAATCATTCTATTTCTGGGTGTAGACCCAAGAGAACTGAAAACAGAGACTCAAATGGATATTTCTCTGCTCGTTATACACAACAGCCCAAAGGTAGAAGCAACCTACTATTACTAGTAGCAGTAGCAGAAAGGTGAAAGCAGCATTATTCACAATAGTCAAAAAAGGAGAAGTAACTCAAATGTTCCATCAATGGAAACACAAACAAAATACAAGACATACACAGAAAGGAATATTATTATTTGGCTGTAACAAAGAAAGAAATCCTGACATGTATTACAACATGGATGAACCCTGGCGACATTATACTCAGTGACATAAGCCCAACACAAAGGGACAAACACCGTATGGTCCTACTTACCTGAGGAACGTACTGTAATCAAGTTCATAGAGACAGAAAGGAGATAGGTGGCTCCATAGCAGAATGGCCAGGGGCAAGAGGGGATGGGGCGACAGCATTTAGTGGGGACAGAGTTTCAGTTTGGGAAGATGGAAAATTTGCAGTGGCGATAGCTACAGGACAGTGGGAATGTACTTCAAATCCCAGAACTGCACACTTGAAATAGTTCAAAGGGGAAATTTCATGATGTATATTTTACCATGATTTTAAAAAGTTCTCAATGATAATTATGTGATTGGGGGTGTGCATGTCACATGAAAAGAGCTGTGGGGGGGGTGGTGCCTGAGTGGCTCAATTGGTTAAGGATCCAACTCTTGATCTTGGCTCAGGTCATAATCTCCCAGTTTGTGAGTTTGAGTCCCATATCAGGCTCTGAGCTGACAGTGAGGAGCCTACTTCGGATTCTCTCTCTTTGCCTTTGCCCCTTGCTCTCTCTCTATCTCTCAAAATAAATAACTTAAAAAAAAAAAAGAAGAAAGAAAAGACCTTGAAAAAGTCTGGTGACATTTGCTCTAAGAAAACTCCACTCTCCCTTCTAGTCCAATATACTTACATGGATAAGGTTTCTTCCTAATATATCTATAAAATGAAAAATAGAAATAAAATCAACGTTGAATCTTGTCTCACCCTCGCAATAAGTAATAGTTATCTCAGATATGTGAACCAACCAGGCAGAAAAACCTCATCAATGATCGTTTGGCAAGGCTATGGGGAAAAGGGAACCCTCATGCACTGGTCGTGGGAATGCAAACTGGGGCAGCCACTCTGGAAAACAGTATGAAGTTTCCTTAAAAAGTTAAAAAAGAAGAAGAACTATTATATGACTCAGCAATTCCACTTCTGGGTATATATTCAAAGAAAATAAAAACACTAACTCAGAGATCTCCACCTCCATGTTCACTACAGCGTTATTCACGATAGTCAAGCCATGGAAACAACCTAAGTGATCACTGATGGATGAATGGATAAAGAATATGGGTGTGTGTATGTGTGTGTGTGTAGACACACACAATGGATTACTATTCAGTTGTACAAAAGAAGGGAATCCAACCTTTTGCAACATGGATGCACCTTGAGGACATTAAGCTAAGTGAAATAAGTCAAAGAAAGACAATGCTGTGTGTTCTCATTTGTATGTGAAATCTGAAAAAGCTGAACTCATGAAATGGAGAATAGAATGGTGGTTGCCAGGGTTTGGGGGGTGGGGGAGATGGGGCCATGTTGGTCAAAGGGTATGAACATCCAGCTAGAAGATGAATATGTTCTGGGGATCTAATGCACAACAAAGTGACTATAATGAATAACACTGGAGGGGCGCCTGGGTGGCTCAGTTGGTTAAGTGTCCAACTTTAGCTCAGGTCATGATCTCACGGTTCGTGAGTTCAGTCCCACTTCTTTGCTGCTAGCACAGAGCCAGCTTCGGATCCTCTGTCCCCCTCTCTCTCTGCACCTTTTCTGTTCATGCTCTCTCTCTCTCAAAAAGAAATACAACATTTAAAAAACACAAGAAACCCCAATACTACATTATATACTTGAAAGTTGTTAAAAGAATAGATCTTAAATGTTACCACCACACACACACACACACACACACACACACACACACACACACACACACACACACCAAACATTATGTAAGGGGATGGAGGTTTTAACTATCACTGTTGTGGTAACCACTTTGTAATATATACATATATCAAGTCATCACATAGCATACCTTAAATTATCATAGGTTATATGTCAATAATATCACAATAAAGCTGTGGAAAACCATTTTTAAAAGAATATTGTGCATGATACCCCAATAGTAAGTAAATAAAAATAAATAAGTAAATAAAAATACGTGTGAGGGATGCTAATTTTTTAAAAATTATTTTAGAAGGGCACAGGGGCAGAAAGTTTGAGTATCCTTGCTTTGTGTCCTTTTTTTGCCAATTTCCTCCCAGTTACACACCGTACATGCCCAGTTTAAGATTGAACTGTTTTTCTCGGCTCTTTCTACCCATGGAAAAGTTGAACGCCAGGTGCACCTCTTGATTTCAGACTGGAATCATCATTTCAGGGAATCTCACGGAAACTCCTGAATTCTGGTACAAGAGGTTCTCAATCAGGGATGACTTTGCCCCCACCCTCTCCCCAGGAGACACTTGGCAATATCTGAAGACGTGTCTGGTTGTCACAACTGGGAGACATCTGCCACTTGCATCTAGGGGGCAGAAGCCAAGGATCCTCTAAACACTCTACAAGTCACAGGACAGCCTCCTACAACAGAGAATTATCTGGCTCAAAATATCAATGGTACTAAGGTTGTAAAAGCCTGTAAGGCATGTATTCCTGAATGAATAGACAAATGAATGGATGAATGAATGAATGAATGAATGATAATGTAAATGAATAAACAAAGGAACCAATGAATCAATGCCAGCTAATAAAGCCTTGAATCAGTATTGTGTGGCAGGTTCTGTTCTGGGCTCTCAGGAAATCCTGGTGAATGTGACAGACCCAAGGGCAGCTGCTTTTTTTTTTTCCCCCAAGACCAGCTTCAATGGCGCTTACGTGCCAGCCCAACGCAATGTTTTTTCTAGGCCCAGTAAAAGCTCCCCCTCTATCCAGACCTACATTCCTCTTGCATTTGGGATGCTCTAAAAGCCCTCGACTTTTTATCTGCTTGGGGTGGGGGCTTCCAGGCCCCATGTTGAGCCCCCCCCCACCCCTGCCCGGATAATCACCTGAAAGCTCTCCTCTCTGTAATACTTCCTCTTCTCTCAGACACGCTCACAACTCAACAGCCTAACTCCTGAGTAGTTCCATTCCCATCCCTCTCATCCTCATGAACTAGCTGAGAGCTGAGATCACCGTGAACCCCCCATGGGAAGAACTCTTAGTCCCAAATGTCTCTGAAGAAGTAATAGGTGCAATACGCACAGCCTCATGTATGTACTCGATCCTTAGTTTTTCCATCTGTGGAAACCAGCGGCATCTGAGAACGTCCTGTCTTCCACACGGTTGGTGAATGAAGTTAACTATTTAAGCAATGACAACGACAGGACAGTCACTTCACAAAGGGTCCTGCGAGGTTGCTGTTTCCTTTCAGTTTCACGCTCAGTCTTGAGTTCAGCCTCCTGTTCCACCCTGAGTTCTCAGGGCCTGAAGACTCTACAGGAAGATCTTCACGTCTAGGATCCAAATCTTCAGTCACACAGCCCTTTCGCAACAACTCCAAATAATAATACTGCTGAGTATGCCCGTAAAACAAAAGCCATTAATCCCCCTCCTCTAAGACGTGCTTCTGATGCTCTGATGCAATAAACACGCTCTTTAGGGGCTGCTTCCCACCACATATGGTCGCTGATGAAGAGCTGAGCCTAAAGCTTTCCCAGCAAACCTGTCCATCCTGCCCTCAGCTGATTAAATCCCTCTAAACCAAGGTGGTCCAATCCAATCCTCTTCCCGAGAATATGGAATTGAGGCCCCAGGAAACGGAGCTCGGTACCTATGGGACACAGCTACTTGAAGATGACTCTGGTGGCTCGTGTGCAAGCACGCGGGTGAATGGAGAAAGCAAGTTTGCAGTGAGTGAGGAGCAGACTGGAGGTGCCATGGGAGAAAGACTGTGTGATCTATGCGTGTGGTGTCAATTCCTGATGGATTTCCGGCTCCTATGAGGCCTGGCTTACTTTCTTTATTGACCTTGGGTTCTCTGATAATCCCCTCTGTCATTTATCTTCAATAAACTCCCCCTTTTTTGAGCTAGGGCGGGAGAGTGTCTGTTCCTTGCATCCAAAATAAAGCCTTTACTGAGAAGCTACTAGATAATAAACACTTTACTAACTCTGGAGTATCCTGGTCCATTGTGATTGACTCTGAAGATTTGTGATGCTTATGTTTCATATTCCCCAATACAGTAGTAAATTATCTACTGTTTTCATCCATTCATCTTGTCATTGAACATTTATTGGGTGGCTACCATGAGCCCACTGTTGAGGAGATCATACAAGGAGGATCTGTAAGGATCATATAGGACACCTGCTTTCAAGAAACTTACAAATTCATTAGAAATTTGAAAGTATAAAGCAAAAACCAGTTTCTGTAATAAAATGCAAATGAAACATAAGATTCCAGAGGAAGGAGCAAGTAGTTTTTCTTGCAAAGACTGGGGAAGGCTCCTAGAGGTGTCTTCTGAGATGAAGTTTGAAAGATGGATGGAATTTTAGCAAGCAAAGAGGGTAGGGAAAAAGAGCATGTTAGTCAGCTATTGACACAATCGTGCTGTGTAACAGTCCACCTCAAAACTAAGTGGCTTTACTTATTTTTTAAGTTTATTTTCATTTACTTTGAGAGAGAGAGAGAGAGAGAGAGCGCAAGCAGGGGAGGGGTAGAGAGAGAAGGAGACAGAATCCCAAGCAGGCTCCATGCTGTTAGCGCAGGGCCTGATGCAGGGCTCAATCCCACAAACCATGAGATCATGACCTGAGCCGGAATCAAGAGTAGGATGCTGAACTGACTGAGCCACCCAGGTGTCCCTAAGTGGCTTTCAATAAAAATCGTTTGTTCTTATACAACTATATGTTGTCTGATTTAAGCCAGGCTCCACTCGGGCTTGGCTCCAAGATGCAGATGTGTGTGTGCGGGGGGGTATGTGTGTCTTTCTGGAACCCAGGCTAAAAAGGCAGCAACTGCTCAAAGAAAGCTGTTTTCATGGCCATGGCAGCATGCAAGAGAGCAAGTCCTACTATTCAAGCACCTTCAGGTCCCTGCTTCCGTCACATCTAACATCCTATTGGCCAGAATAAGGCACAGAGCTGCGTCTGAAGTTGAAGGGTGGAGAAGTACGTTCTGCCTCTAGGGAACCCGCAAAGTTACCGGGCACGGATACGGGGAGGGTGAGCAATTTGGAACAACTATGGCAATTCCAGGCAGAGAGATTAAAGAGATTGTCAAAAGCACATAGATATGAATGAATACGTATATATGTATATGTATATGGATTGTTTACAGGGCATTTATAGGTTACCGGGAGGTAAGAGGGTAAAACTTAAAGTTAAATTTGAGAAAGCTCCTAGCAAACTTCTGGAGGTTTTAGGGGGCCACTGGGGTTCACATGATTATATCTGGGTTTTAATAATATTAAAAAACAAGGAGACCATTTAGGAGGCCAGGGTAATAGCCTAAGAATGTACGGCAGTTGGGTGGATATGAGAGATGTTTGGAATACCTTGCCATATGTCCACAAATCATCTGATACTCCTCTTCTGAAGGGGAGATGAATTGTTCTTTCAGAGTCTCGGCTGGATTCAGTCTCTACTGCATAGAACATGGTGAAATGAGGGTGTGTAAGTTCTGAGAGCAGCTCATGAAAGTCATGTGGTCTCCTGGCAGCTCTGTCTTGGATCACTCATTCTGGGGGAAGCCAGCTGGCTTGTCATGAAGTCACTCAAGCAGCTCAGTGGAGAGGCCCATCTATTGAGGAACTGATGCCTTTTGTCCACAGCAAGTGAGGAGCTGAGGCCTCCTCCTAATGGCTGTGTAAGTGACCAGTGTTGAGCGAGAATCCTACAGCTCCAGGCAAGCCTTCAGATGACTATTTCCTTAGCCAACGTTTTGACTGCAACCTCATGAGAGACTCTGAGCCAGAACCACCCCATCTAAGCTGTTCCTGGATTCCTGACGTACAGAAACTGAGTGAGATAATAAGTGTTTCCTATGTTAAGATGTTAAATTCTGGAAAAATTTGTTACACAGCAACAGATGAGTACCGCGTGTTGGTTGTAAGCAATAGATGAAATACTGCCTTTCCCTTGGTGAGGGAACAGGCAAAGAAGACTCCCCAATTTCTGGTTTGAGCCACTGCATGGTGTGATTTACTGACAGGTAAAGAGAGGCTGGGCAAGTCTGAGGGACAACGATAGGAGAATGAAGATAAAGGGCTCAGTTGAGGACAATTTTTTAGGACTGAACCGCGTCCCTCCTCTCAAAATTTCTATGTTGAAACCCTACCCCCTGATGTGACTATTTGCAGAGAGGGCCTTTAGGGACGTAATTAAGGTTAAATGAGATCATGTGGGGGAGGCGCTATTTCGATAGGGCTGGTGTCCTTCGAAGAAGAGGAAGAGACACCAAAGATCTCTCCCTCTCTCTCTCTCCGTGTGTGCCCAGGGAAGAGGCCATGTGAGGGCACAGCAAGAAGGTGGTAGTTTTCAACCCCAAGGAGAGAGCTCACACCAGACACCAACCCTGCTGGCACCTCGATCTTGCACGTCAAGTTTCCGGCAGTGCGAGGAAATTTCTGTTGCATCAGCCACCCAGCCTGTGGTATTCTGTTCGGGCAGCCCGAGTTGACTCAGATAGGCAGGTTGAGTTTGTGACAACGGGCCACTTGCTATGTGGATCCTAGGGGTCAGCTGGAGGTAGAGCTGGGGCGGAGAAGAGAGATACGGCTGGGGAGGCCCATGATCGCCGGCACTGGGAGGTAGATGAGATAGATCAGCCGGAGAGAAAGGGGACACGGGGAAGAAGGAGGAGGGGGGCTGGGACGGCACTAGGGTGCGGGGGTAGCACCTGTAATCAATGAGGAAGAGAGGGCGATGACTTCGCAGGAATGGTTAGGAAGGCGCAAGTCCACTAGAGCAGAAGCGAAGGTTGGTTCTGGAGCCAGAGAAGTCTGGCTCGACAGGGCCAAATGCTTAGAAAATTCATGTAAGAAGAGGATCAGGATGGGGCCATGAAGCTTTCGAATTACAGGAGTTTGTGGCTGGCCTTTGAGAGCAGGATTATTCGGTTCCTGAAAAGCCAGCTCGCCGTGGGCTGTGCTAGCCACTGTGACCCCCACCCGTGGCTCCTCCCCGTGACAGATGTGTCGCTCGGCTGCTGGCACTCCACAGCGTCACCTCACCCGAGGCGACACATCTCTTCAGGGGAGCACACATCCAATGACTGACGGGCCATCTCCCTGTGGTGACCCCGGGACGCTGGCCACGCCATCCCTGCGCCTGCGGCCCAGCTCACCTTCCTCAGCCCACTCCTGCTTCCGCCCCATGCCTTTCCCAGATGCTGACCCCCGAGGGAACCCAGCATAAGTGTCTTGCATTCTACCAGCCGTCTCCAGATCTGCTTCCCGGAGAACCCGCCCGGTGACACGGGCTGAAGGAAAGGAGTAGAGCTTCACGCACAATCTGCTCCTGCAAGGCCTCACGGAGCCAAAGAACGAAGGGTGTAACTCAAGGGCTAGGGTTTTGTCGCCTAAGTCTCTTTTCATACCAGGCACAGAGGCGCACACACAGCAGGTGTTTTTTGCCTTGACCGTAGAACTTCATGAGGAAGACAAAGGTGGTAGTTGGATGACTAATTCATCAGATCCTTCCTTGCACACATTCAGATGAAAATAGGAGGCCGGTGAATTCTTTCTTTTTGAGGCCAGGAAATCTTTTTTTTTTTTAATGTTTTATTTATTTCTGGGAGAGATAGAGACAGCGTGAGCAGGGGAGGGTCAGAAAGAGAGGGAGACACAGACTCCGAAACAGGCTCCAGACTCCGAGCTGGCAGTCAGCACAGAGCCCGACGCGGGGCTTGAACCCACGAACCGCGAGATCATGACCTAAGCGAAAGTCGGACGCTTAACCGACTAAGCCACCCAGGCGCCCCGAGGCCAGGAAATCTTAGATGGATTTGTATTGCCTCTTTCCTGCTCCCAGCCCCCCCCACCCCCCTCATACTTCCTAGAAATAACGGATCCCCTTTTAGCGCTTCCCTGGCCTGGGGTCAGACCAGAACAGTGATCACACTGTGTGTCCCTCCCCTAGCCAAGAAGCAAAGGGCAAGTGGAAGAGGGAAGGAGACAGGCCGATGGCCAGAAGCACTTTCAATTGCCGACAACATGAGCAGTGCTGTCGGCCACGGTCAAGCCAAGCACTAAACTTCATACTTGAACTATTTTAAACGTATCCCTCAGATGACAGAAACTTGGTCAACTGGGAACAGACACATGGCTGGGTCGCAATGTTTAGCAAAGGAACGGGGCAGATCCAGAAGGGAACGATACCGTTCTCAGCAGCCCTGCAACATGACAGACCCCAAGCCTCCTCCCTGGAGAAAATGGGGCAGAAAAGAATGCTTAATGAGGTGCGTTATAATCGCTGAAGAGGGAGTTTCCCCACCGAGGCCCCAACCCGCGACTCAAAGGGCTCCTTTTTCACATGGTGCTCTGACTGGGAGCCAGTGGGGGCTCAATGCGTGTGCGCCAGAAACGTGCAGGGACATAGGTGGGGACCACGGGTGTCAAGACTGCAAAATGCAGACGCTGGGGCATTTCAGGAGGCACGGACCCTGACTGCAGTCTGCCCGCCCTGGGAAACACAGAATTAAAGGGGTGCACGCAGGAAAGAAAACAGGAAGTATCTTACAGAACTCCGCATCAGCCAGGTGAAATCGCCCATCTTTGGAAGCTTCCTGAATGATAACAGGGAAGGAACCGAGCTATAAAGGCAAGAACCAGAGGAATCTAAATGGACTTGGGTTTCTTATCGCACAAACGGAAAAACAAAGCTCAGTGCCCCAACAGTTACCTTCAAATGAAAAGAGCCGCGGGCTGGTTTTTTAAAAACTCCAAACCAAAGCAAATCAAACCAAAACAAAGGAGAAGACCGGGGGGGGGGGGAAAAAAAAAGACAAAAGAGTTCAAACCCAGGAATGGTGAAAAAACATCCCCGGATGTTCTTACACTTCTGCTTCAGATTAACACCTCCTCCAAAATATAGCGGTTTCCCACAGAACCACAGTGGCATTGTGCTTCATGCAGTGCTCAAATGAAATGCTCAAATGAACGCGCTGAGAGCACTTTCTAGCTTGGGCACTAGGCCACCCCGGAGCCAAGATGTTGTTTCCTTTGCTAGCGACCCACTGTTTCGTCTTCTGCGTCAACTAATGAAACTCCAGGTTACTCTTGAGCCCAATATCTTTGAGTCTCATCGCTCATTTTCTTTCTTTCTTTTTTTTTTATGTTTATTTATTTATTTTGAGAGAGAGAGAGAGAATGCCAAGCAGGCTCTGAGCTGCAGAGCCCACCGTGAGGCTGGATCCCACGAACATTGAGATCATGACCTGGTCCCAAATCAGCAGTCGGACGCTTAACCGACGGAGCCATCCACCTGCCCCACATTGGTCATTTTCAAATTGTGTTTGGCGCTGTCCAGTCTTCACGCACTAGTTCAGCACAGTTATTGTGCGCGGCTTCTGCGTCAGGAACTGTGTTATGCCCTGGGGATGCGGCAATGATGGAGCCTGGGTCTCTGCCTGCAAGCACCGTGGGGGCCAGACTAGGAGGCCTTCAAGCAGACCAGCCACTAAAACATGGAGTGACAAGGGCCGTGGGCAGGAGGGCACAGAGTGCACAAGACAGGCAAGGGTGGGGCGTGGGGAGCCATGAGAGGCTTCCTCCAAGAAGTGACGTATGAGCTTCACGGAAACCCCGCCTTCGCCATCGACAGCCACGAGCTCTGTGAGGGCAGGGGCCACCTGGCATTTCACCAGTGTGTCCTCAGTAGCTAGAAGAGTGAGTGGCGTGCAGTAGGCTCTCAACAAATGATACTCAGAATGTGAGTCCTTCTTTGAAATGATTGTAAGGCAGTGTCTGCTTAAACATTTTCCCCTTGACATTTAAAAAAATTTTTTTTAACTTTTATTTATTTTTGAGAGACAGAGAGAGACAGACCACAAGCAGGGGCAGAGAGAGAAGGAGACACAGAATCTGAAACAGGCTCCAGGCTCTGAGCTGGCTGTCAGCACAGAGCCCGATGCGGGGCTCAAACCCACGAATCGTGAGATCATGACTTGAGCCAAAGTCGGACACTTAACCGAATGAGCCACCCAGGTGCCCCTCCCCTTGACATTTTCATAGCAGAAGACATACTTGCGATGGATGCACGCAAAATCAATAAAATGAAGGGGTACAAAGAGTATTTAGAGAAGGAGCCAGTCCGGCTCCCACAACTGTCCCGAATGACGGTTCGGTTCCGTAAACATTGAGCACCACACCTGGCACTCAGTGCCGGGGCTACAGGAATGGTCAAGCCACAGGCACTGTGTTCCGGGTGCTTGTTGGGTCCCAGGGGGGACAATGCAGGATGACAGAGGAGTGATGACTCTGTGTGTTTGAGTGTGGGGGCACCCTTTCCCCTCAGCAAGCAGAAAGATGCATTAGGGGACAGATGTGCCTTTTGCAAGATGGCCTCTGAGACCCTCCCTTGCTCCGTGGCAGCCTGGCCACATCCTAGTGATGGTTCCCATTGGAAGACACGCCAAGTTAGCAAGAAGCTCAGCTTCTGTGTATATAGCTACTAGTATTTTAAGTCTGGGGGAAAATCTGCAGAAACTTTGTAGTCCTTTTTTTAAAGGATGCACATCTTGTGAACACTCTGCTTTGGTTTGAGGTTTAAACATCACTAACTAATGCTCAAGCAAACCTTGAAAGGAATGGAAACCCCCAGGGTGGAGAAGAGGGTGTTTCTAGGGATGGACAGCAGAGGGAAGAAGGGAAGGTTTGCATATGTTGACTGGAACTTGGACTTTATTTTTTTAATGTTTTTTTCTTTATTTGTTTATGTTTTTATTCTATTTTTGAGAGAGAGAGACAGAGACAGAGACAGAGACAGAGCGAAAGCAGGGGAGGGGCAGAAAGAGAGGGAGACACAAAATCCGAAGCAGGCTCCAGGCTCTGAGCTGTCAGCACAGAGCCCGACGCAGAGCTCAGACTCACGAGCTGTCGGATGCTTAACTGACTTAACTAACTGAGCCACCCGGGTGCCCCTAAAAATGTTTTTATTTGTTTATCTTGAGAGAGACAGAGAGAGCACGAGCGGAGGAGGGGCAGAGAGAGAAAGGGAGAGAGAGAATCCCAAGTAGGATACCAGCGCAGAACCCAATGAGGGACTCAATTCCATGAACCCTGAGATCATGACCTGAGCTGAAATCAAGTCTCAGATGCTTAACCGACTGAGCCGTCCAGGTGCCCCAGAATTTAGACTTTATTTTTTATTTTTTTAATAGTTTATTGTCAAGTTGGTTTCCATATAACACCCAGTGTTCATCTCCACAAGTGCCCTCCTCCATGCCCATCACCCCCTTCTCCTCCCCCCCACCCCCATCAGCCCTCAGTTTGTTCTCAACATTCAAGAGTCTCTCATGGTTTGCCTCCCTCCCTCTCCCCAAATATTTTTCCCCTTCTTCTCCCCCACGGTCCTCCGTTAAGTTCCTCCTAATCCTCCTATACGTGCCCATAATTTAGAATTTATGTTTGTAGAATTTAGACTTTAAATAGAGACCGCTGGGGTACTTGGTGGCTCAGTCGGTTAGGTGTCTGACTCTTGGTTTCGGCTCAGGTCATGATCTCACAGTGTGTGGGTTCAAGCCCCGCCCTGGGCACTGCCTGTCAGTGCAAGCCCTGCCTGGGATCCTCTCTCTCCATCTCTCTCTCTCTGCTCCTTTTTGCTCATGTTCTCTCTCTCAAATGAACAAACATGAAACAAAAATGTATACAGGGACTGCTGGCTCTAAAGTTGTTTGTCTTAGAACGACACCCACCATTGTAAAAGAAAATCTAGAATTTATAAAGAATCTAGTCAGAACCTAGACAATACATAAGTTAGGCAGGATGGCAAACTTTGAAGGACAGTCCAACTGAACCTCAATTTTTGTGTTTTGCTTGCTCACTATAGCATTAATAAAAAAAAAAAAAAAAAGAAAAGGAAGAAGAACTTGATCGCCATTGTCCAGAACAAGCTCTGCGGTTTGACACAGCTCCTACCATTCCTGACTGCCTGACGCTCCCCCACCTTACCCTTGGCATTCCCTGCCCTGAGGAAGCATTTGGCTTTGTGACCCCTGATCTAATCTAGGGACTTTTTGGCCCTATTCAAGAGCGAGATGAGCGCCAGCAGGTTAGCAAATGCTCACAGGGGAAACGAGAATTTTGACGGATGCCTTGAAAGATCTCGGCTGGGATCTCACCCCAGCTCCCCACGATTCCCATTTGCCCGCGCTGCCCCTTGCCGCTGCCAGGATGCCAAAAGTGAAGGTACGCACGGAGTCCAGTCCATCCCGAACCCCGAGGGATGGGAAAGGTGTCTGCCCTTCCTCCCTGCCCATGGCTGCCAAGAGGAGAATAGGAAAGCAGGACCAAGATCGCACTGGCATTGCCCGGGGGACGCGGAGGAGAGACGTAATCAAGAGCCCAGAGGGCAACGGACCAAGGAGATGAGGACGTTAGGAAACGTAAAACAGGCAAGAAGAAGCCAGCAGGCCCCTGGAGAGCGGCGCACTGCGTCTGGATGGGATATGAGCTCTGCTGAAAGGTTCCTCTGCCCCTCCCTGGTCATAGGCTCGGAAGTCCAGCCCTGGAAGGCCCTATGGCAACGAGCTGGCCTGGCCTTCTTGCTGCAGTGAGGAAGGGAAGGAGGTCAGCCGAGAAGCGACTTGCTCAAGGTCCCACAGCTGGTGCGTGCCTTGCCGAACAGAACCGGAAACGAAGGGCCCCTGCAATTTCCCCAGCTCTTTCCACGTACAACCGTGCAAGGCCATGGCGGCACCACTCATCCTATGCAAAGTCAGTGTTTCCTAGGGCTGGGGTGCCGGAGGGGTCATTTGTTCATTCATTCTTTCATTAAGAGGAAGCACCCGCTGTGTGTCAAGCCCAAGGCGAGAAAACATGGTCTGTTCCGGTGCTGGGCTCAGAGCAGGTGTTTGGGAACTCTTTACCAACCGGAGGCCCAACTGTGAACTTGATGTGTGAGTTCTATTTTCTGGTAGCTCCACTTAAAACCAGTAGAAAGGAGCAGCTGAAGAACATTGTATCGAACCCCGACTCATTTCCACGTGGAAAATATGAAAATTATTAATGAGACAGTTAGCATTCTGTTTGTGCACCAAGCCTTTAAAATCTGCTGTGTATTTTCCACTCATAGCATACCTCAGTCTGAGCAGCCACACCTCACGTGCCCAACGGCCACATGTGGCCAGTGGCTACCGCACCGGACAGTGCTGGCCTGAGGTGAATGAGAGTGCCTCCTCTGAAACACCCCACTCTGCTGAATGCCAGACTCATCTCGCTGTAGCTTCCTAATCTATGAGCCCACCGCGTGGCCTCATCGGCCTGGGAAGCGAGGTGGAGGGGACGGGGAGGGGGCAGGGGGAGGAAGGTTCCAGAACACAGCAGACCTTCGGCCTTCAAGGATTTCATGAGTTCTGCCTACTCATGACACGCCCTGAGCCGCTGGAGCAGGGCGCAAGCATACACCCGCAGCTGCTCATGGCTTTGTCATTTTCAGTTTCGTAAGTTTCATGCCAATTAAGAATAACAGAATCGCCCTGTTCTTTGTGTAAACAAGTCTACTATACACTCTGGACAAAACTGAGAAAACCCAAGTCGAGCCACTGCTTCGGGTATTGGAATCAGTGTAAAAATCGCCCATTAGAGGAAAACCAAACCTTCACTGTTGAAAAAGCTCTGAGAGACACAAATTTGCCAGAAGACGGGACAATAGCATTCTTGAACCTGAGGTTCCCGAAGGCGTGGAAGCCGAGCCCAGTGTCCTCAGGGCCCACACCCGCCTCAGTATTCTGGCCCCATCCCAGGACCAGTCTCCCCTTGGTGAATGGTGCCCTGCTCCCTGGCTTTTGTTTCCTTCCAGAATCTTTACTTACAAGCGCCGTGCTGCCCGAGTCCCGCCTGGGAGCCTCTTGGATTGGATTGCTTCCACCACCACTCAAGATCAAGATCGAGTGGTATTCTCCAGAAAGCTCTCAAGGCTGGATGATGCAAAGAGTCGGCCCAGATTTTATTCTCTCCCCAGAATCCCATGCTATTGGGGCAGGAAGGGATCTTAGAGAGAATCTAGTTCCACGTCTTCTCCTTTATATTGCAGGTGAAGAATGAGAAACTCAGGGAGGGGAAGCAACTTGCCTAAGAACTCAGTGAACGTACTAGAACCAGAGGCTTCCAGGATCACATCCAGTGCTCTTTAGAGTGTTTCCAACAGCCTCCTGGTTTTGAGAAGGTCCAACTGTTTCCAGGTATCACGGACAGAGAGTGAACGTCAGGTCTGCCCTCAGTGGAAACTCTGACCTCCACCTCACACCCATCAAATCAAGACATAAAGGCCTGTTTTTCCACCGGTGCCATAGGCTTACTCTTCAGAAACTCTACGGGTGTAAAACTTAGCAACATGTCGTCGCTTGTTCTCTTCGTGTTTACTTTCAAGAAGTAGTCATTTCTTCCCATTTCCTAGATCTCTACTGGAGCCCCATTCCAACCAGCTTATGCCCACCCTTCCTGCCCGCACCTACCATAGTCACGTCCAAATCTGGAAATAGGGTTTGGTAGTGACGAGTGTGCCCTCTGCCGACCGGATGTCTGCTCTGCAGTCATGTCTGCAAAATCCACACTTGCACTTCTGGAGCCTCAAGCCACCTGAGGGATAAACAGAAACCAGACGTGAATGAGAGTTTCTTACAATCTATACATTTTTTTTTTTTTGGCAAATCAATGTCCTCGACACTCCTCATGCGTTTTCCTAATGAGGAAACTATTATTAAAGAAATGTCCACGTTCGGATTTAATGCAGAGCTTGCCAGAGAAATGCATTTACAGCGCTTGCCGGCCTCTCACCCTACACAAAAAGTTAAAATGTATAAACAGCCCTTTCCCAATGTGGACTGTAACCCAGTACAATAACGAGCTTTTAAACTAGAACTTAAAAGGAGCCCCTTTCCTGGGAGCATGAAAAGTAATTAGAAATACATTTTGAGTCCTTCCTAGATCCCCGGCTCTCCTGGGGTGCGCTTTAGGATGTGACACTTTTCTCACGCGCCTCCTCCCGCCCTCCCCCCACCAGAGTTGCCTCCGGAGACCTGAGCCTTCCATTCTCTGGCCTTTTCAGCTGGAGGCTTCCCAGCCCTCTCCCACTAGTGCCTTCTCCTGGGGCCTCTCTTTTCTCACTTTCTCTCCCTCCGCTTCTTTCCTTCCCTTCCTTCCTTCCTTCCTTCCTTCCTTTTCTTTTTTCTTTCTTTCTCTTTCTCCTTTTTTCTTTCTTTCTTTCTCCTTTCTTTTCATTTATTTTTTCTTTCTCTTTCTTTCTCTTCCTTCCTTCCATCTTTTTCTTTCTTCCCTGCCTTTTCTTCTTTTTTCTTTTCTTCCTTTCTTTTTCTTTCTTTCATCTTTTCTCTTTCCTTCTTTTCTTTCTTTCTTTCTCCTTTCTTTTTCTCCTTTCTCTTTCTTTCTCTTCCTTCTGTCTTCTTCTTTCTTTCTTTCCTTCCTTTTCTTCTTTCTTCTTTTCTTCCTCTCTTTTTCTTTCTCTTCCTTCCATCTTTTTCTTTCTCTCCTTCCTTATCTTCTTTTCTTCCTTTCTCTTTTCTTTCTTCTTTTCTTTCTTTTTCTTTTCCTCCCTCCCTCCCTCCCTTCCCTCCTTTCTTTCCTGCCTAAGAGAGGCACCTCCAAGGCAACCCCACAGGGATGAAAACTGGACGATGTTTGCAGTGAAGCATTGATAACACTGAAGAACAACCAACAAACCATCTGGAAGTCTCCAGGAGTTTAAGTTAGGATTAAAGCATAGCTCTAGTTGGGGGTGGTCAAGGGGGGGGGGTGTTGGAGTCTCATGATTGCACATTGTCTTTAAACCACCTTGGGGGGTTGGCACATCCAGAGCTCTGCTTGGGGTTCTGACTCAACATTAAAGGTCAGGAGAGGAGAGCAAAGCGACCCCAGAACTTTAGAGCAGGGAGCAGGGGGCAGGGGATGCCTCAGAATAAGCTTCAGGTTTGCAGAGGAGACGAAATGAGAGAGGCCAAGGTGAAATAAATCCAGGAGTTAGGAGGGACGGGAACAAGGTCTCATTCAAACCAAAAGATCTTGTGCAAAGACAGGAAAATTAGAGCCTTCCCTACTGACTGCCCCAACTTACACCTTTGCTGCCAAGTGACAGACATCCACCACGTTTAACACATAGCCTAGCAGCCTGTGGTCACTGCTTCCCACTCTAGCGAAGGAGACAGACTCAAAACCCCGGTTAGAAAGGACAAGTGTTAGAATTCATATTGACACTATATGAGTTCACTTGTTGAAGGGGTGGGCGTGGGGGTGGGTGGTGAATCAAGATGTGGTAGGAAATGGTGGACAAAGTCTTGAACTCCACGGCTAACAACAGATTCTTTCCTTTTTAACTAGAAGGTGGAAAAGATGATCGTCAAGAGAAAGTTTAGTATTCCCTTTCTTGCTGAGAAAAACTCGGCCCCGGGGCTGAAGAAGAGAGGAGTTTGGAGTGGGGAGTGAGGACGAGCGGGCTGGGGGATGACGTGAGGCCGAGAGCTTCTGCCTGTCGCTCCGTCCCCAGAGGAGGGGTAGGAACCTTATCTCAGCCCCGCCGACGTGCGCCACTCGCAAACTTTCTATTTCAGTTCCTTTGATTAGAGGTTTCCCGGACTGGGCGGCAAGTGGCCTTGCGGGAGGTGGGGGGTGGGGTGGGGGAGAGTGGGGCGAAGACATGTGGGCCCTGGGAGTGTGTTCCAGCAAAACGCCCCAGGCTACTAAGAGATCGGGGTTGGTCTGCTCAATTTGTGGAGATCGGGCTCGAATGGGACCTGGTGAAGGTAGGTCGACCCGACTGGTTTTTAACAGACGTTCCTGGGGTGCCGCTGGGAACTTCACGACCACTTTCTTCTCGGGACGCGTAAAGCGCGCCAGGGGCTGCACCAGGCTCTCCAGACCTCTGGTCGCTGCGCTTAGGATCGGTTTGGGTCAGGTTTTTTCGGGAGCATGCTTCCCTCTCGGCAGCCCTGCTTCCCTCACTTTCCACCCCGCCCTCCCGGGCCTGGAGGGCGCCTGCGTGGCCCCAGACGTCAAGCCCAGCACCCTCTCCCCCCCACCCCCACCCCCGCCCTGTCTACCTGTAGCTCTGGGTCCGGGAGCCCGGGCTGGTCTGCATAATGAGTGCGTTGTGCGGCTCTCTGTGTTGATTTAATACAAGTGCACCGTGAATGCGGAAAAATAAATAGAAGGACCGAACATATGACTCGCCATAGTGAAAAGTCTTTTCGAATAAATAAAAAGAGGCTGAGTTTTCACTGTTGAATGTAAATTCCTTTGAAGTGGAACTAATCATTTCAAGGATAGTTCACGTTGTCCTAACAACGCGGGTGAATGGCAACGGCCCTTCTTTTTGTTAAAGATATGTTTTCTTTCTTTCAGTCAAAACTGATGATGATACCCCTTTCACGCCCTGTCCTCCAGGATCGTAAATCTCCACTCCCAGCTACCCAAATCGCACTTTCAGATGCCAAGCCCCCGCGGGTGACCGCTTCTCCAGCGCTCACCGAGCTTCCCGCCCCCATCCCGGGACCCCGGGCCCGCCGGTCCCACCTCCCGGCCGTAGGGGGCGCTGCAGCGGGGGGAGAGGAGGCGAGGAGCGGGCCGCCGGCCCGGGGTGCAGCTGCCTCCTGGGGCCCGCCGAGCCCGGGAGGGGGAAAGTCCTGGGGCGCGCTGGCTGCAACTTCAAACCAAGCGGGACGCCGCGGCCCCCACGTCTTCCAAGGCCCCTGTCAATCTTCCCCTGGCCCCAGGAATGTAAAAAACGCTCACAAAGGCCGAAGGCGAACCTCTTGCCCGAGATCATCAGCTGCTGGTGCCCACGCATGTGAGAGAAAAGGTCATCCCGAGACAATCCTGGCGGGCCAGACGGCTCAAATCCAGACTTTTCTCTCCCCGCCCGCGCCGCCCTCCACAATCCCGAAGACCCCTGCGGCCGGGGTCGTCGTTCTCCCGGCTCCACGACCCCGGGAGCCCACCTGTTACTCGACGCCCAGGGCTGTCGGCGGCTACTGGGCCGAACCGGCGTGCGTTGTGACGCGGGGGCTGGCATTTGCGGCCCGGGGTAGTGTGCTTGTGACCTTGGACGGGAGAAAGTTGCTCCCAGTTTACCTAGGCCAAGGCCCCAGGGTGGGGGAGGGGCTCGAGAGGACCAGACGGTGCCCGTTGGGTGCCAGAAATGCCGAGCCGGGAGCGGGGGCCCCTAGCCGGGTTACCCCGTTCCGGGGCGAGGTGGGCCGCCCTCCCTCCTTCTGCGCCCCCCCTCCAAGCGGGGGAAAGGGCCCCACCAGGGCAAACGGAGAGGTGCTTGGGCCCGAGCAACGAATGCGGCCGACCGAGAGCCCCCGCAGGGGTGGGCGCCTGACAGAAGCGGGGCAGTGGCGCTTCCCCGGAAGTGCCCGGTTCTGCCCGCGGACGAGGGGCCCCTCGGGCGGCCCGGCCCAAGGGGATCCCGCTCGGCCCTCGGGCTCCCCGGGCCGGCCGCTGAGCGCCACCCGGCCGGAAATGGCGAGGGGGGAATGCGCGGGGCTGATTTCTTCGCCTGGGTTCGCGCCGGGCGTTGCCCGGTGGGCAGGGGACGTGGCCGCCGTCTGACCCCAGCGCTGACCGTTTGCCTCCGTTCCAAACCCGTCGCCTCCTCCGAGGGCGAAGACCGGCCTGTGCGCGGCGGGCGGTCTGCTGGGCGCGCGGGGCAGGCGCGCCCCGGGGGCGGAGGGGCGGGGAGGGCCAGCCCTCGCCCCTCCGCCCCCGGGCTCACAGGTCGCGGGCCCAGCGCGCAGCTCCCGCGGCCCCGCCGTGGCCTGCGGGCGCTCGGGGACCCAGATGAGCTGATCCCGAACCGGGAGGGAGCCGGTCGGGGAAAGTTCACCAGCAGGGCAATGAAGAGGAACTTGGAGCCAGCCGCCAGCTCGGCCTGGGCTCTGATGATTCAAACGAGCTCTTCTTTCTTTAAAACAAAACGAAACAAAAATTCCACACTCGACCGTGCGCCGCCAGCTCGGAAATGTCGATGCGTCCCGCAGCCCGGTTCTGCCCCGTCCCCTTCGCTTCCCCGACTGAATAACCCAGGAGAGTACTTGGAGGGCTCAGGGGGGGTGGGGGTGGGGGCGAACTGGGGAAGCTCTTGCGGGGATCTGCCTGCCTCCCGAGGAGCCAGGCTCCGCGGGTGGCCCAGCGTAGCCGGGACCTTGTTGGCAAGTTGCCATCGAGGGTCCTTCCGGCCTCAGTTTCTGCATCTGTTAAGGGGGAGCAGTAGGTCCCCGTTGCTCAGAGAGGGGCAGCTAATTGTGAAGCCCAGGATCTGGCACCAGCAGGCGTTCAGAAAACTCTCCTCTTTCTGCCGCAAGCCCCAGCCCCCGAACTTGCAGACGTGTCTCGCCAGAAAGTTGGAAAAGGAAAGCCCGTGTGAGCGCCGAAAACGGCTGGGTCGTCCGGATTGTTGATGCCTGTCTCTGCGGGGGCCTGGGCCGCGCCCCTCAGAGCCCCCGGGCCGCACGCGGGGCGGCGTGTCTGTTGTAGGCTGTGGCCTGGGGGCCGGGACGGAGGCCCCTCCTGCCCCCACCCCCAGCAGCCTGCTGGCCTCTGGCCTTTAGGCCGAGAGCGAGGTTCGGAGGCCGGCGTCGAGCACTACGGGAAGCGGGGAACAGAGCCGAACCACAGTACCCTGTGCAACCTCTGCAGCCCCGAGCACGCGGGCAGCCCACGTCTGCCACTGAACTGCGCTCATCTGGCCGCCGGGGCCGGGGCGGGGCGCAGCCGCCCGCGCTTCGTTTGGCGGGACCCGGGGCTCGCCGCGGGCGGGCGGCGCGATCCCGGCGGCTCCTTCCCGCCACTGTGCCGGCTGCGGAGGTAACATCTGTGCCGACCCCCCTCCTCACCCCCCTCCACCCGCCACGCCACCTCTATTTCTTTTTTTTTTTTCTTTTTTCTTTTCTTTTCTTTTTTTTCAGAAAGAAAGAAAACGAAAAACCAACCTTCCTTTCCCTCCACAATGGACACACCAGGGGGCCTTTCACTTGGCCAATCTCAGGAGTTTCATATGAACTTCATTAAATCAATTACTCGGTGAACACATCACAATTTATTTGCAATTAGTATCAAAATGTCTTACTTTTCCTAATAGGTCGGAGCAGATGTAGCTACAGAAGGGACAAACGCGTTTTCGTGAAATCTATCTCTTGCAACATATTAAATCTTCTGGTCAGAAGAGAAGGAGAAATTCAAAGGCAGTTTAGAGGAGGGGAGAGAAAACACGTTGAAGACAAATGCGATCGTGCAGGTGTTGGAGCAGCTTGCGTTATAATTGTATCTCGCGAAAAGGTTGCCTTTATTATCCGTAATGATCGAACAAAAGTCACCATAATTAAACGTCTGCTTCTCTCCGATGACTGAGGGGTGCGTGTCTGAAAGAGGCCGGGTACAGCGAGGGTCTGCAGAAATGGTTAACAAGACGCCCCGTTCTTTGAATAGTGGCTTTGTCTTAATGGGGGCGGGAGACAGAAAGAGAGAACAGTTATCTAATTTTCATTGCTCCAAACCAGAGATTTATTGATTGCGACAACAGTTTTATTGTACTCGGGGAGGGGGTTGTGCAGGTTTATAGAAACTGATTTACTTTCGTTTGGAAGTAAAATCATATGCAACAGTCTCCCGTTGGAAGGTTGGACCTCAGCTCCTGTTAATACCATTAGTGACACAGGATCGAATTTCAAATGAAGCCTGGTGACAATTACAGACGGAAACAGATGCCCTTGGAAATTTAGGTCAAGTGTTCAAGATTCTGGTTTCATGGTCAAGGTTGTCTTGGGGGTAACCTTGAGGAGACGCTCATAAATCTGTCCTCCTCTCGGAACTGGGGATGAGCCTTCCAGGGGGCGTGATGAGGTGGGGAAGAGGGGGCCAGGAAATTTATTTAGTGGGTCCTTAGGTCACGGAAAACTGAAGAGATGCCGAAGGGTTGTAAAACTAGGCTAGTGTGGCCGGGCTGGACAGTGTGAGCGTGTGTGGTGGAGGGCGGCAGCTACTCCCGGGGGAGCCGCGGGGAACCACGACGGCGGGCGGGGCTTGCAAAGACCTGCACTCCCGCGTGCTACTTAGGAGTCCCCAGCAGGCGGACCTGGAGGCTGTCCCTTAGCCCCAGAGCCTTTTTTGTACCCATCCGCAAAATGGGTATCATGGGCCCGGCCTGCTCCTCCTCCTGCAAGCGTGGCGGCGAGGATTAAGCGCGATAACGAATTTGAAAGCGGCTAGGCTTTCACATGGAAGGTATTATTCCGAACGTGCAGCCCCCTTCCTCTGCATTTTAATCCCTTGCCCCACAGCTCAGTGAAAACGACATCGCGGCTCTTCCCTTCTCCCCGCGGGAACCTTCTCTGCGAGCTGCCGGCTCGGCTCGGGCAGCACCAACGCCTTCCTTCGGGGTATAAACACACGTTGTCCTGCCCCGGCTTTCGAGCCCAACCCGCGTCTGTAAGCGTGGCGATCTTCAGGGTTTACGTCCCTCTGGTGAGTGTTTTCCACTTGACAACTCTTTTAAAGACATAGAACCATATTTTATTTACTGCCTACTATAAATTATTTACTAGCAGGCTGAGGTAATTCCATTAAAGCCGCACGGTTTGTTTATACTAAATAGTTATCTGGGGACTCCTTGCTCGCCTTAGAGCTGCGAGGCTCCGGGGAGGTGGGGACTGTCCGCGCGGCCAACAGATGCCCACGGAAAGGAGAAGGGTCCAATGGAAACGAAAATGGCCTCATTTCTCTTGATGATTCATTAAAAATTAAACACAGCCTAATAATCGTCGTTTTTGTTCGGTGTGAGGTGTCGTTACCGCCCTCGCTAACCCTCCCCCCCGCCCCCCCCGTGTGGACTGGCTCACACTTGATAGCAAGATGACTTCTTCCGAAGCCGAGACTCGACGACGACGGTGGCATCAATCAGACTTGGGGGAAGATGGACCATTTGGCTAGGGAGGGGAGGGCGATGCGACGGACCCTTCCTCGGATGCGGGCAGGGGGAGGGGAGGGAACTCAGGGAGGGGCTCCTGGCCGGGGTTGCTGGTGAAAGAAAGGAAGCCCTGCGAACTTTGCCTCTGCTCCCCTCCCCCAACACGTGCATCCAGGCAGAAAAGAGGGAGCAGGAAACACCAGCCTGAGAGAAGGCACCAGGCTTTACAGATTGGCTGTGCGTGTGTGTGCGCGCGCGCGCGCGCGCAGCGGTGTGTGTCTCTCACCAAGAGTTTAGCACTGACCCACTGTATTACTTCTTTTCACTTTTCTGATTCTATGAGTGTTGTGTGTCTATAAAAATATTTTATTTCTATCTCTCAGCTTAGGGAAATACCAAACACCCCAGGAGATATATTGGCCTTTGGGGGCGGTTAAGGGGGGTTTGTTGAACCAACCATAAAAGAAATTTTTCTCTGAAATAACTGCCTTGAGTTATGTTGGCCTTGGAAAAAGGGGGGTTATCTATTCCTGTTGAAGGCTTTTTAAAAAGGGGCTCTAGAGGAATGTAGTAATGCTGTGTCAGTTTCCCCCCTGGTTTTGCAGATGGGGATTTCAGAATGGTTGTGTTATCACCATAACACAGGGAGAAATAAACAAGACACCTGGACAAAAAAAAGAAAAAAGCCCGTTGTCGGAAGCAGCTCGAAAAGATCTACAATAAATAGATATGTCACGTATTTCATAAGGGTGGGTTTCCCCCCCTCATTTTCTTTCAGCTGAAATAAACACACAAGGTAGGGGGAAAAATCATATTGGTTTCAGTGAGTGAAAGGCATACTGCTGTTCATTACAGAGCTGAAGGACTGGAATTGACTTAAACATTCAGGACACATCTTGCGTTCTCAGTCGTTAGGTTCACCAATCATTTCAAATCCAATGACATATTTTTAATATTCTTGGATTATATTTCTTGGTAATTTGGTTACCTTTATTAGCTTAAATCCTGTTTTATCAAAAAGGGGGAGGAAATTATAATATGTATAAACACCTTAAGTATGCGAACATGCATGAGGCATTTTGTGATGATGAAGACACGCTCATTAACCCTGTGAACGCCAAGCTGAATGTGCAGTGTGCAACCACATATTTTGATGGCTACATACACGCGCATTTCTAAAAAATCGAGGTGCGGTTTACATCACATAAAATTGACCACTTTAAAGTGAACAATGCGGTAGTATTTAGTACAGTCACAATGTCGTGCACCCGCCACCGCTATTTAGTTACAAACCATGTTCATCAAGGAGGGCGATGATAGGAGTGTACTGAATACCACTGACCCGTACACTTAAAAATGGTGCAAATAGTCCATTTTCTCAGTTCACGGATTCTCATTACTAAATTCAATCCTAATCCAATGCTACGACTAATAGAAAAAAACCTCAATCCAAACCAAGCCGAACAAAAAAGAACCATGATCATTCACCCAACTCCCTGTCCCTGGCATATCTTTTTACTGGTGCTGTATCCCTTAAAACAAGCATTTTCCTCGGCAGCAAAATTTCTGTATGCTACTACTGCCTTAAAATCTATGTCATCACATTCTATTCCATAC
The DNA here is from genome assembly GCA_017311185.1 of Proteles cristata cristata. Lineage (NCBI taxonomy): Eukaryota > Metazoa > Chordata > Mammalia > Carnivora > Hyaenidae > Proteles > Proteles cristata. Next base: position 224,144 of record JAESUZ010001980.1, read on the forward strand.
ATCTAACTACAGATACAAAGAGAGAGGGGATAACCGACATAATCTGCTTATTTGTATTTGTTTCTAGAAGCTGAGGGAAGGTTTCCAGATTGGTCTTTGCCACATGGGCCTTTTCAATGAGCGGGTGGATCCCTGGGCAACATTTACAAATACTTTCTTAGTCATTGTGGGAGGGATATGAGTTTGAGGCAACAATTAATCTTGCTGTCATCAATAGAAAGTGGATGAGAGTGGTATTTTCCCTTTTGAAATGTAATTCATAAAGTGTAACAAAGCAATAGTTATCATCAACCTTTTGGGGAAAAAAAGAGCGCTAAGATGAGTTTGCGCAAACCATTTCTTTCTGGGCATCAAAACTGTGCCCTGAATTCACAATTATGGAAAAACTTTGTGAATAGCTGAGAATGTCCAGAGTGCCATGTCCTTGCTCCTTGTGTGTGCCGATGCATTCATTTATTTCACACGGAGACGAAAGGAAATATGGCTGAAGAATGTTAATCAAAATCGAAGCTGCCATTCATGTAACCAGGACCACAGTGTCTCAGACCATTGGAGAAGCTCTTTCTGTTAAGATGGTAAGAGAGGTGAGGGCTGGCCCGGAGTCACGAGCTCAGACAGGCTTCTGAACCGTCGCTGCCACCGTGGATGAATGTGAACTGAAGGAGCGAAGGATGTGTGGGTGGACAAAATCATGGGTGGTTAGTGCTATACTTGGACCATTTGCTGCCCATTCTATTTGGAGAATAAGTTCCAGGGAAATGAGGCGATTTCGACCCACACTGATAAACTACAAAAGGCATATTTTCTGTTTGATTTTTGGACTAGCCCATTACGTGAGGAGAAATGAGCAGTGCTACCTAGAGCCATTCTACTTCATCTGATACGTTTTCCCAATGAAACCTACTTGTTGGAGCTCCTGGGTGGCTCAGTAGGTTAAGCATCTGGCTTTGGCTCAGGTCATGATCTCACAGTTCGTGAGTTCGAGCCCCGCGGCAGGCTCTATGCTGACAGTGCCGAGCCTGCTTGAGATTCTCTCTCCATCCCTCTCTTTGCCCCTTCCGGGAGTGCTCTCTCTCTTTCTCTCTCTCTCTCTCATAATAAAAAAATAAATAAATTAAAAAATGGAACCTACTTCTTCACTTGCCTTAAACATTCTTTCTACAGCAGGATTTCCCAACCTTATCACTGCTGACAGTCTGGACTGCACAATTCCTTGCTGTCGTGTGCATTCTGGGATCTATAGCAGCATCCTTGGCCCCAACGCGTTAGATGCCAGTAGCAGCCCCTGCCTGTGAGTCCTATAACAGTGAAAAGTGTCTCCAGAACTGGCCACGTGTCCCCTTGGGGTCAAAGTCGTCCCTGGCTGAGAACCACTATTCCAGTGTTATGTTTGATTTTGAAACAGATTGTTTTCTTTTTTGACTGAATTCTGCAGCACACACAATCGTTTTTGTTAAACTTCATAATATGTGTTGCTTTAATGCATGATGATCACAGTTGAGGTGGAAATTGTATAGTCGTCACTAGAACACAATCTTATAGTCAGCAAGGAACTTAGAGATTCACTATTCATCCAACAGGGAGCCTGTTAAGAGCATAGGCTTCGGTTTAAATCCTATAGACCAGTTCTGTGATCTTTAGGGCAGTCACTGAACTTCCTTGAGCCTCAGTGTCCTCTGTAACATGACCCTTCGGAGATCCACACGAGGAATAAATAAGAGACCGTGTGTTCGAAGCGTCTCACGGCGCCTGGCCCACACTAGGCTAGTAATCAGCTAGAGGTATGATTAGTCACTGTGTACCTACTGTGTACGAAGCAAAATGTGAAGATCTCCCTTTCACTTCAGGACTTCTGTTCCATGGCCATGACCAAGGGGGTGGTGAGGGCTCAGCCTTCCTCATTAAAACAATAGCCTGCAGGGCCGCCTGGGGGGCTCAGTCACTTAAGCGCGGGACTCTCAGTTTTGGCTCCGGTCATGATCCACGATCTCATGGTTTGTGAGTTCAAGCCCCGTATCAAGGTCTGCGAGGACAGTGCAGAGCCTGCTTGCGATCCTCTCTCTCCCCTTCTCTCTCTGCCCCTCCCCTGCTTGTGCCCTCTCTCAAAATAAATAAACTTAAAAAACAACAACAACAACAATCGCCCGCAAACCATGACGGTTCCCGCAAGAAGAGTCACTAGGTCCTTGTCTCTTCCCCACTCTCCTGGGGGGCTCTGCCTCGGACTCCCTATGCTATTCACTCATTCCATTCCTAGTCTCTGAGTCTGGCCCCCTTAGGTACAAACACCCCTTTCTGTGTTCGTCCTTAGCACAGCTGGAAGAGCTGACATTTTCCAAGAGAACTTTACTAATCACTAAGGGGAAATAAAAAAGGAAATAATTACAGAGTAAACAAGCAGCATAAAAGTAGATTTCTAAAACAGAGGTTTCTGAACCCTTAATCCCAGTAAAGGTTGCAAAGAGGCTTCTAAGGCTCCTGTGGCCCCCTCTAACTACATTCTACATCCCAAGAAGATGGATACAGTTGTTCTTTCACTTAATAAATGTTAGCTCCATGAAATCAAGAAAAGCAGGTATTGTAACAGAGTCGGCTGGGTTGGGGTGGGAGGGGTTAGGGGTGGTTTTCTAAGAAGATGGTATGTTTACTGAGGTCTTAAGGAAGAGAAGATGCTGACCTAGTGAAGACCTGGGATAAGACCATTCCACGAAGAAAGAGCGGCAAGTGTAAGTGCCTTGAAGCAGGACTATATATAATATGATATAATATGTAGATATTATATAATAATAATGCACACTATATTCCAGGCACTGTTTGAAGAACTTTTCATATGCAATCTCAATTCTCTCAATTAAGAGAATTGGTATCTCTGAGCTAGGTACTGTTATTATTTCCATCCCACAGATGGGAGACATTGAGGAAGGGAAACCTTGAGTAAGTTGCCCAAGGTCAGAGTTACTATGTGGTTGAGCCGGAATTCAAGTCCAGGCAGTCTGACCACAGAGTCCAGGCTCTTAACCACTGCCCTACATCTCCTGGAGCGTGGAGAGAGCAAGGGTGAATTGGGGTGAGATGTGGCTGGGGAGGCAGATGGGGGGGCCAGTCCCTGTGGCGTCTTTCTAGCTCTTGGAAAGGAATGTGTCTCTCCTAAGAGCAGTGGGGAAGCGCTGCAATATTTTGAGCAGAGGAGCGACATGATCTGGTTTACCTTCTCACGAGATCACTCTGGCTTCTTGCTGAGAACAGACTTTAGGAACAAAGGCTACTCTCGACTCACAACGGCCTAGAGGCTATTGTAGTCACTGAGGTACAGGATGAGGAAGACCTAGGCTAGGATGGCGGTGACGGAGACATGGAGGGATTTAACAAATGTGTTGACGGTAGAGCTGATGGCACCTCCTGGTAAACCAGCTGAAGGGGGTCAAGTGAAAAAAGAGGAACAAATCAAAGATGACCTGACCAGTTTGGATTTGAGCACCTAGATGGGAGGTGGTACTTAGCTTCTTTCCCACTCTTGGCCAATGTGGATTCTGGGTGCCATCTTGCCTTCTGGCCCTCTAGGAACTGTTCAGCCCCTACCTGTTGTTCTTTTCCAGGACAAATGTCAATGCTTTTTTTTTTCCCCCCCAGAATGTTCAGAATGCCCCAGGCTCTCCCCATTCACTTGCAGTGTTCGATTTGAGCCAACACCTAGTTCACTCATTTGCATGGCAAACATCAGTGGTTAATACCCTTAAGACAGATCTGTGCATCACCTCTGGTTATCTCTATGACCCGAGGCCCAACCTCTCAAAGCTTCAGAGTCTCATCTGTAAAATGGGCATCCTATCTTTTCCATTGTTAAAAGAGAGAATGTATGTAAAGTGCTAATTATAAGTACCCAGCACATCATGTATGTTGAAATCGATCTTTGTTATTATATCACTATCATGTTTCACCCTACTACCTTTAGTTCGGTCCTGGAAGCAATATAATAAATATGCTTCCTCTTCCTCAAGGCTGCTGTTAGCATGTATGAAGCATTTCCACCCTTCTGATTCTGAACTTCTGAAAAATGTCTTATTTTTTTCCTTTGTGCATGGGGTGAAACCCTTCTGCATCCCTCTGCATCTTCAGCTTATTCATAGGAATATCGCAAAGGACAAATGAGGTGATGTTGATGAAAATGCTGAATTGTGGCAGAGCTAAATAGATATTTTTATCCCTCAAAACTGAGCTAGCTGATACATCATGATAAGGTCTCCTAATTTGCATACGAAAATTGCGGCACCAAAATTCGACTGAGACAAATCGTGAATTTCTAAATTCTCATCTTCTGTTATTGAAAGAAAACTGGAAACGTATTGTGAGCAAAGACAACCACATTGCAGGAAACTGGCTCAACTGTTTGAGCAATTCCCAGGGTATATGTGATGTGGTTTCGAATGTTTATTACCTAGGCTAGAACTCAACCCTGACATGCGGAGTGCAAATGTCATGCTTAATTCTAGATTTACAAATTCCATTCTCCTCTATAGCACAGGTAAAATAAAAAAGAATACCCAATAAATGCTTTTGTGCCAGGTTCTAGGCTAAATTACGTACTTATCTTTAAAAAATTATGCTCCATACCACCCATTAAAAGACTAATGTATCTTACACCTATTAATCAAAATTATTCATAGATTTATAAGAAAAAATGCCATGTTATTAAAAAATACATCCACGCTTTACGTGCATGTTGAAAAAGAACTGTTTTAATTATACTTGTCTCAGGTTGATTCAAACTTGTGAAGTAAAATCGGTCTGGCAGTCCCTTTCATCATGGCCTTAAAATCTTAGAAATATTTGAAATTGGTCTTCATCATCCAAATTGATGAAATACTCTTTTTGCTTTCTACAAAAAAAAAAGCTTCAACATTCTTTGTATTATTAAAGTGGCTCCAAAAGAATTTTTTGTTGCTATTTAACAGTTCCAATAAAATAAATTTGGCAAAGCATTAACAGCTGATGAATTTCAGTGAAGGCGGGGTTCTTTACAATTTTTTGTAGTTTCAAACTTTCAAAATGAAAAGTTAGGAAAATGCATGCAAATAAAAGGTCCAACGAGCCATAAAAATTTCAGTGCATGTTAACGTAATTACAAAGTTAACGACACATAAATAAAATCAAAATGACTTGGCAAAACAGGGATCATGTGGACTTTGAATTGGACGCGTTCGCAATTAACCTAGAATAATATGTGGAAAAACACATTTGAAATCTTATTAAACTACATTTTTTACTCCTTTTAAACACAGTTCGTATCTGCAGTTTCTGCGGTCATGCCTTCCGCAGGTATTTATTGAGCACCTCCGCAGTGGCCAGTAATTGTCTCGATGCTATGTGAGATACAAAGATCCGTAAGACACGGCCTATGCCCTCGAGGAATTTACAAGCCAGAAGTAGTATCATATTCTTCAAAAAGCTTTGACGGTGTAAACAGAAACTATAAGCTGATAAAAGAAAGCAAAAGCAAATCTACTCCAGAAGGCCCATTTTGCCACCTTAGTGCCCCTCATTCTGCGGGCTGACTTCTGTCTCTAACACAGAAAACTTTCATTCTTACCATTCCCTCTTGGTCCCCATTTGCCATTCTCTTTTCTGGGTTCCTCCTCCCCCACCTCCTACGTTTTCCTCCTCCTCTTTCTCATTGTTCAACCTCCCACGTTTCCATTCCTAGTTTTGTTTTTTTTTTTAAATTTATTTCTAGAAGAGAGAGAGAGAGACAGAGTGAGCAGGGGAGGGTCAGAGAGGGAGACACAGACTCTGAAACAGGCTCCAGGCTCCGAGCTGGCAGTCAGCACAGAGCCCGACACGGGGCTCGAACCCACGAACCGTGAGATCATGACCTAAGCGAAAGTCGGACGCTTAACCGACTAAGCCACCCAGGCGCCCCTCCATTCCTAGTTTTAAAGGGCTTGCAAACCGTCCTGAATCCTTAGACTCGCTTACTGCTTTGCTGCTTTTCTGTGGAAGGAAGCACAGAAGCACTAACTGACGACGGGATGTTAGAAACATTTTTACATCAGACAAAAACAGCGCGCACGTCATCCCGCCAGAGCTTTTTCCCTTACGTAGCGTTTTATCACATGAGGAAAATGGATCCAATAAGACATTCAGACATCTTTAAAAATCCCATGAGAGGGAACTTCCTGTGTGGAAAGAATGTCTCCTTTATGGCCGCCACCACATGCTCCCCTGTGGCCAGGCCTTAACTCTGTTTTAGGAGGATCCTGCACTGTCGAAGAGCCTCAGAAATATGTGATGAGAGGTGTGACTTTTGCATGTTAACAACAATTATCATAGAGTATTCTTTCTTTCTCAGGGCTGCCTCTTGAACTGCTCTGGGGCCTTTTCTGTTGCAAAGGAAACAAGGGGATCTAGCACCTTCTCCGGTGTGGTGTTCGCATTTAACTAGAGAATGATGCTAAGTGTACGTCAGCAAAACCTGGGGGTCTGGGAACAGCAGCGACAAGGGGGGGTGGTGTTGAGGGGGTTAGTATGATTACACGATTCAAGCGGACGGCTTTTAAAAAAAGTTTTTATTATACATTCTTTTTATTTTTATATATTTTTTTAAAATGTTTTTTTAATTTATTTCTAGGAGAGAGAGAGAGAGAGAGACAGCGTGAGCAGGGGAGGGTCAGAGAGAGAGGGAGTCACAGACTCTGAAACAGGCTCCAGGCTCTGAGCTGGCAGTCAGCACAGAGCCCGACGTGGGGCTCGAACCCACAACCACGAGATCATGACCTAAGCGAAAGTCGGACGCTTAACCGACTAAGCCACCCAGGCGCCCTATATTTATATATTTTTAAGTAGGCCTCATGCCCAGCATGGAGCCCAGTGCAGGGCCTGAACCCATGACCCTCAGATCAAGACATGAGCTGAGGTCAAGAGTTGATCAGTAACTAACTGAGCCACCCAGGCGACCCTAGGCTATACTTGTTTTAAGCCATCTCTACACTGGACAGGGGGCTCGAACTCACAACCCAGAGATCAAGAGTTGCATGCTCCACTGACTGAGCCCGGCTCCCCAAAGCTGAGGGAGTTTTTCAGGGAGGAACGGAGGGCATAGCAGTGAGAAGTAAAGAGGAGGCCCGTCCTGCCTCTTTACAAATCCTTATAAGTCTTGGAGGTCTGTCCATGCTGACAAGTATAGATCAACTTTATTCTATTAACCTGCTCCGGATTATTTCATAATGTGGACGGGGCGTAATTTATTTAGCCTTTCCCACAGCTGATGGATATTTTAGGCATCTGTAAATATTTCTGCCATCTCATACAATCCCATGCAGTTTTTGACTAAGGTTATTATTGTAGAAAGAATCTGCTCTTTCCTCCAAAAAAACATTTTTTAAAATGTTTTATTTATTTCTTAGAAAGAGAGAGACAGCGTGAGCAGGGGAGGGTCAGAGAGAGAGGGAGACACAGAATCAGAAACAGGCTCTAGGCTCTGAGCTGTCAGCACAGAGCCCAACGCGGGACTCGAACCCATGAACCGTGAGATCATGACCTGAGCCGAAGTTGGACACTTAACCGACTGAGCCACCCAGGCACCTCCCTGCTCTTCCCTCCAAAAGGGAAAAAGTGAAGGCTTCTCCGCATTTATCCTATGGTTGAAGAGCATGCAATGCCGGAACTAAAAGGGACTTGGCATATCTTCTCCTCCCCTCGAATCTCGAATACCTCCTCTACCGTTCTCGTTCACAGCCTTGCTTTCGATTTACTTGAGACCACTGACGTAAACCGAAGAGATCACCCACAAGTTCTTACGGCAACATAGACACCCTCTGGGCCGCTTCTGTACCCCTGAACTTGGCCTTCTCTGCAGTTCTTATGGATGAGCCGTGCGTGCGGCCGGCCAAGGACGATGTCTCCCTGGACACGGTACATTCTACTCTCCGTGTGTCATCCAGGATTGGGGGCCCAGCAATTCTTCCCTCTCCCTTCAGCCTCATCAATTTTTCCCTTGAATGATCATTCCCGTTAGGTCATAACCCGGTTGTTATTTCTCCTGTCTTTTTTTTTTTTTTAATTTTTAAATTTTTATTTATTTCAGAGAGAGAGAGAGAGAGAGAGACAGACAGCGTGAGCAGGAGAGGGTCAGAGAGAGGAGTCACAGACTCTGAAACAGGCTCCAGGCTCTGAGCTGGCAGTCAGCACAGAGCCTGACGCGGGGCTCGAACCCACGAACCGCGAGATCATGACCTAAGCGAGAGTCGGACGCTTAACCGACTAAGCCACCCAGGCGCCCCTATTTCTCCTGTCTTAAAAAGGATTCTCTTCCTTTTTCAAAAAGCTTCTTTTCATTGGAGTGTGTTGACCCACAAGAAGAATACTCGTTCAGGACTCTACTTCCTCTTAGATGCTGCCCCCACTTCTCTGCTCCCTTTTGCAGCGAAATTCATCAAAAGCATTGACTGAGCCACAGACTCAAATTCTCCTCTCATTCTGTTTCGAAGCTGATTCACTCGGGCATTTGGACCCGCCATTCCGCCCAAATTGCTCTTATCAAGGCCACAGGTGAGTTTCACCAATGACATTCTGGAATCTGTATATCTCTCGGCCTATGAGCAGCATTTCGACATACCCATCCCTTCTTTCTCCCTTGACGCACTTCCTCTGCTTGGCGTCCACGATGCCCCCTCTCTCACTCCTGACATCGGTAATTTGTGTCTTTTTTTCTTTTTTCCTGATCCATCTATACAGAGGTGTATCACTTTAATTGATCTTCTCAATGAACCAGATTTTGATTTCACTTTCTCTATTGTTTTCCTAGTCTCTGTGCTGTTGATTTCTGCTCTGATGTTTTGTTTTGTTTTTTCCCTTTCTTATCCATACTTTGGGTGTTCTATGTTCTTCTTTTTCTAGTTTCTTACGGTGCAAACTGAGGTCATTAATTGAAGACCTTTATTCCTTTTTAAATACAGGGCTTTAGTGCTATGCATTTCCCTCCAAGTTTGCCTTTAAGTGACATCACATAAATGTTGATATATTGTATTTTTATCTTTATTCGGTATAAAACACCTTTAATTTCTCTTTTGATATTTTCTTTGACCCATGGGTTATCTAGAAGTGTGTTTTTTGGTTGCCAAACATTTGGGTATTTTTCAGTTAATTTTCAGTTAGGTATTTTCCATTTTAATTCCACTGAGTCAGAGAACTGACTTTATATTATCTGATTTTTAAAAAATTTATTGACACTGTGTTTTATGGCATAGAATGCAGTATATCTTGGGGAGCCTGGGTGGCTCAGTCAGCTAAGCATCCAACTTCGGCTCAGGTCATGGTCTTAAGGTTCTTGGGTTCGAGCCCCACATTGGGCTCTGTGCTGACAACTCAGACAGAGCTTGGAGTCTGCTTTGGATTCTGCGTCTCCCTCTCTCTCTGTCTCTCTGTCTCAAAAATAAATAAACATTAAAAAAAAGAATGTACTATATATTGATAAATGCCCCATGTGCAAATGAAAAAGAGTATAATACAGGGGCGCCTGGGTGGCTTAGTCGGTTAAGCGTCCGACTTTCGCTTAGGTCATGATCTCATGGCTCATGGGTTCGAGCCCCGCGTCGGGCTCTGTGCTGACTGCCAGCTCAGAGCCTGGAGCCTGTTTCAGTCTGTGACTCCCTCTCTCTCTGACCCTCCCCTGCTCGCGCTGTCTCTCTTTCTCTCTCTCCTAGAAATAAATAAAACATTTTTAAAAAAAAAGAAAAGAAAAAGAGTATAATACAAATGTCAACTAGGTCAAGGTAGTTGGCGGTGTTTTTCCAAATTACTGTCTTTGTTGATTTTCTGTCTGCTTGTTACATCAATTATTGAGAAAGAGAGTTATTGATATTTTTAACCAGAACTGTGGATTTCTTTATTTCTCCTTGCAGTTCTATCCTTCTCCAACTTTCTCTGCCATACTCTTTCTAAAATTATGGTGACCGTCTTGGCTTACATATGGATTTCAGGTTAGTTTGTTGAGTTTGAGGACAAACCCATAATTGGGATTCATTTAAATTATAAATTACTTGGGATAAAAATTCCTATCTTTATGACATTGTGCCTTCTTATCCATGAATACAGTACGTTGCTCCATTAAGTTAGGTCTTGAATTTGCTTTCCTGTAACGTCTGTTATTTTATTTTATTTTATTTTTTGGTAAAGGCGGTGCAAAGGAAATGCAAAGGTCAAATCCATGGAGTCTCCATATTGTATGAAGCACTGTTCTAGGCCCTAAGGATCCACTGACAGGTAACCAAAAGTAGACGTGGTCCTTGTTCTCTTGGAGCACTAGACTGGGGGGGAGTGGAGGGAGTCCAAGGTGAATAAGCACCTAATAAACAAACTGAGGTAGCCTGGTTTTCAAGCCCGTCTTCTTAACCACTCTGCATTATTGATCTCTCCCTTAAGTACGAACCAGGGTGGCTGAAGCGTATGGGGTAACTTGTATGAATTGTGTGGTAGTTCTTGAGTTTAGAGATAGAGGATTGGGATAAGACTCCCCCCACCCCCGAGTGATACAGACACCTCAGAGACGGCACCCAAAAAAGAAGACTTCGCATAGTTCATTAAGAAAGGTCACTAAACAGACATATTACAAGAACAACAGACAGGAACGACCTGTCTAAAAGTCCCAGTCTGCAACAAAAAAATTACGAAGCATGCAAAAAAACAAACCCCCAAAAAACACACAAAAAAAAACCAAAACAAAAAAAAAAAACAAAACCCCGAGACATTATGGTCCATACACAGGAAAAAAAGTAATGAATAGAAAAGTCTTTGAGGAAGTTCAGATGCAGGATTATTAGACAACGAAATTAAATCAGCTATTTTAAATATATTTACGAACCGAAGGAAACCATGTCTAAAGAACTAAAAGAAAGAAGCCTTGCTAAATACCATAAATTGTTTTTTAAAAATGAGAACCAAATGAAAATTCTAGAGATGTAAAGCAGAATAACTCCAAGGAAAAAGTCACTGGAGCAGCTCATCCCAGGCAAATGTGCTTGGGAAGAAGAAGGAGGGAACTTAAGTCAATTGAGATGATCTCATTTGAGGAATAGGAGAAAGGATAGAAAGGAGAAAGAAGGAGGAAAAATGAACAGAGCTACAAAGAGTGCTGAAAACTCAACATTAAGAAACCAAACAATCCAAGTTAAAAATGAGTAACAGATCTGAATAGAACCTCCCTAAAAAAGATACACAGATGGGAAATAAGTAGCTGAAATGATGCTCAGCATTAGAGAATGAGAGTGGGGGTGGGGGACTGGGCAAAATGGGTGAAGGGGAGGGGGAAATACAGGCTTCCAGCTATGGATGAATAAGTCGCGGGAATAAATGGCACAGCATAGGGAATACAGTCAATGATACTGTAATAGCGCTGGATGGCGACAGGAGGTAGCTAAGCTGGTGGTGAGCACAGCATTACCTATACAGAAGCTGAATCACTATGTTGTACACCAAAAACTAATGTAACATTGCGCGTCAACTGTACTCAAATTAAAAAATTAGGTCATTAGGGAATTACAAGGTAAGACAACAATGGGAGTCCATTATACACCCGTTAGAGCGGCCAAAATCCAGAACGCTGACAACACTAAAGGTTGACGAGGATGTGGAGCAAGATGTGCTTGCTTGCGGAGCAAGCACGTCATCGCTGGTGGGAATGTACAATGGTACAGTCACTGTGGAAGACACTCTGTCATTTCTTACAAAAGTCAGACAGTCTGTCATTTCTTACAAAAGTAAACATTCTTTTACCACATGACTTGGCAATTGCACTCCTTGGTATTTACCCAGAGGAGTTGAAAACTTATGTCCACACAAGAATCTGCATGTGGATGTTTATAGCAGCTTTATTTATCATTGATAATCTTGGGAGCAACTAAGATGTCTTTTAGTGGGTGAATAATTAAATAAACTATAGTAGAGCCACTCGAGGGGATATTATTCAGTGCTTAAAAGAAATGAGCTACCAAGCCATGAAAAGACGTGGAAGAACCTTAAATGCATATGACTAAATGAAAGAAGCCAATCTGCAAAGGCTACCTACTGCACGATTTCGAATACATGACATCTTGGAAAAGACAAAACTATGGAGACGGTAAAAAAATATCAGTGCTTGCCAGGGGTTGGCAGGGAGGGAGTGAGGGATAAAAGGACAAAGCCCAGAGGACCTGTAATGGTGGATATGTGTCATTATATATTTGTCTAAACTCAGAATATACAAGAGGGAACCCTAACATAAACTATGGACTTTGAATGATAATAATGTGTCAATGTAAGTTCATTCATTGTAACAAATGCACTACTTTGGTGCCGGAAGGTTGTATGTGTTGGGAGGGGGGCAGGGGACAAGTGGGAATTTTCTGTACTTTCTGCTCAATTTTGCTGTGAACCTAAAACTGCTTTAAATATAAAGTCTATATTTTTGCGGGCACTTGGGTGGTTCAGTTGGTTAAGCAACTGACTCTTGATTTCGGCTCAGGTTGTGATCTCACAGTTCGTAAGTTTGAGCCCCATGTCGGGCTCTGTGCTGACAGTGCAGAGCCTGCTTGGGATTCTCTCTCTCCCTCTCTCTCTGCCCCTCCCCCTTCAAAATAAACAAACTTTAAAAGTAAATAAAAAATAAAGTCTATTTTTATTTTTTAAAATGTTTTATTTATTTCTGAGAGAGAGAGAGACAGCATGAGCGGAGGAACTTCAGCGAGGGAGACACAGAATCGGAAACAGGCTCCAGGCTCTGAGCTGTCAGCACAGAGCCCGACGTGGGACTCGAACCCACAAACTGTGAGATCACGACCTGAGCCGAAGTCAGACGCTTAACCAACTGATCCACCCAGGTGCCCCATAAAGTCTATTTTAAGAAATAAAATTGCATTGTGTATTTTGGACCTCCCTTGTCAAGTGCATATGTTTCTAAGTGTTCATTTTCTTCAAATATTGGCACATTTATCATTATAAAGGGTCACTTTTTTGGTCTCTAGTAATGATTATTGTCTCCTATCGATGTAGCCATTCCAGTTCTCTTTTGGTTCCTGTTTTCATGGTACTGTATGTCTTTTTCTTTTTAAATTTGTTTAATGTTTATTTATTTTTGAGAGAGAGAGACAGACACAGAGTGTGAGCAGGAGAGGGGCAGAGAGAGAGGGAGACACAGAATCCAAAGCAGGCTCCAGGCTCCGAGCTGTCAGCACAGAGTCCAACGTGGGGCTTGAACTCACGAACCTGAGATCATGACCTGAGCTGAAGTCGGACGCTTCACCGGCTGAGCCATCCAGATGCCCCTCATATGTCTTTTTCTATCCTTTCTCTTTCAAACTACTTGTTTCTTTGAACCTAGAGTGTTTCTCTTGTAAAAAGCATGTGATTCTATCATGTATTTTGTATGAAATTTGCCAACTTCTGACTTTTAATTGGAGTGTTTAAGTGATTTACATTTAATATAATTAGTGATAAGTTAGGATATACATCTGTCACTTTGCTATTTGCTTTCCATATGTTTTATTTTTATTTTGTTCATTTCTTCACCCATTAGCACTTCCTTTTATGTTAAGTCGATATTTCCTCATCTACTATTTTAATACTTGTGCCATTTACTTTATGGCATTTTGTGAGTTACTTTCTTAGAAGTTGCTCTGAGAATTGCAATTAACATCTAGAGTCACATTAGGATGGTACTGTCATACAAATCACAACTTTATCCAATGTGTATCCATCAATACATATTTATCATGATTACTTTACCCCGTTGTCTTTTAAATCAGATAGGAGAAAAAAGGGTTATAAACAAAAAAAAAATACAATTCAACAACAATATTTGGAAACTTCAATACCCACATTCAGTAAAGGATCAGACAACTTCACAGAAGGACCAACAATGAAATAGAAGACCCTAGTAACATCGTAGAAAACCTAGAACTGATACATGTCTATGGCCCACTCCATGCAACAATGGCAGAACACACATCCTTTTCAAGAAGATTCTGGAGGACAGACCATAGTTTGGGACATGAAACAATTAAATTAAAAGGATTTAAATCATAAAAGTTACTCTGACTCCATTGAAATAAAATTAAAAATCAATAACAAATATGTGGAAATTAAAGAACTTATGTCCAAAGAGCCAATGAGTCAAAGAAGAAATTGCAAAGAGAAGTAAATGTACTTTCTTCATCACCCCCAAAAGAAACACCATGCCTGTAGCAGTCACCCCTTTTTCCAACCCCTTGAAACCACTAATTTGCTTTCTCACTCTATGGATTTGCCTTTGCTAAAGAAGTAAATATACTTTCAGTGATTTCAAACCAATAACCTAAACTTCTACCTTCATGAACTATTAAAAACTAACCTAACTAAACTGAAAGTGAGCAGAAGAAAGGCAATAATGAAAATTAAGTGAAATAGAGAACAGAAAAACACTTCAAGAAAGCAACAAAACTTTGAAAAGATCAACAGAAGTGATGCATATTTAGCTATATTAACAATGCAAAAATAGAAGCCTCAAATTCCTAAAATCAGGAATTGCAAAAGGAAACATGACTACTGACTTTACCAAATAGAAAGGATTATAAGGAGATACTATGAATAGTATCTAATGCCAGCGCATTAGATAACTTATCATGTGATGCAGCACTTTATATGCCCAAGAGAACTGAAACAGAAAAGGAAACAACCCAAAGGTCCATCTAATTGATGAATGGATACACAAAATGTGGTCTATTGATGCCATGGAATATTACACAGGCATGAAAAGGAATAAAGTAGTGATCCATGCTATGACATGAATGTACCTTGGAAACATTATTCTACACAAAAGAAGCCAGACACAAAAGGCCATGTGTATGGTTTTATTTCCATGAACTCTCTAGCAAAGGCAAATCCATAGAGGAGAAAGCAGATTAGTGGTTTCAAGGGGTTGGAAAAGGAGTGACTGCTACAGGCGTGGTGTTTCTTTTGGGGGTGATGAAGATGTTCTGGAACTAGTGGTCACAGCTGCCTAACTTTGTGAGTATACAGCAGTCTCCTCTTCGTTTGGCTTTTGTTTGTTTGTTCGCTCTTAAATTTTAATTCCAATATAATTAACATACGGTGTTATATTAGTTTCCGGCGTACAATACAGCAGTTCAGTACTCCTATACATTGCTCCACGCTCATCTTGATAAGTGTACTCTTAGTCTCCTTCCCTAATTCACCCGCCCCCCCGGTAACCACCAGTTTCTTCTCTATACATAAGAGTCTGGTTTTTGGTTTGTTTCTTCTTTCCATTTGTTTATGTGTTTTGTTTCTTAAATTCCCCATATGAGTGAAACTGTCTGGTGTTTGTCTTTTCTCTGACGGACTCGTAGCAGTTTCCTCTCATCCACATATTCACTTTCCATGATTTCCAGGTCCATGGTAGCCCAATGCTACGTCACGACACCTACATCGTTCACCCACTTCGTCTTATCACTTTGGCATTTTATCGTCTCCCAGCATCACCCAGAGAAGGAGGAGTATAGGACAATAATATATTTTGAGAGAGAGAGAGACTGTATTAACACAACTTTATTATTGTACACTGTCGACGTCATTCTATTTTAGTTTTAGTTATTGTTGTTAATCTCTTACTGCGCCTAATTTATAAAAAACCTTTCATTATTTTGTACAGAAGAAACCTAATCTATGTAGAGGTCAGTACTATCTGTGGTTTCAGGCATCCAGTGGGAGCTTTGGAATGTATTCCTTAGGTAACGAGGACTACTGTACTAAAAACCACTGAATTGTACACTTTGGAAAAGTGAATTTTATGGTATGTGGATTATATCTCAAAAAAATTTTTAAATAAAAACATATAAAGCCAGATTTGAATCGCAGCTGTTGACGCCATCATCCTCTTTAGCCAGGTGATGAATTAGTGGCCATGGTAGATTCAATAATTGGTCCCAATTCTTCATGACGTGAATAGTGGGATTATACTTGTCACTGTATTTGGTGAGCAGATCATATTTTTCTGCTTCTTGGCTTTGGGCTTGGCCATGTATCTTGCTTTATCAATAAGATGTTAGGAGACAAGGGCGCCTGGGTGGCTTAGTCGGTTAAGCGTCCGACTTTCGCTTAGGTCATGATCTCGCGGTTCGTGGGTTCGAGCCGTGTCGGGCTCTGTGCTGACTGCCAGCTCAGAGCCTGGAGCCTGTTCAGAGTCTGTGACTCCGTCTCTCTCTGACCCTCCCCTGCTCACGCTGTCTCTCTCTCTCTCTCTCCTAGAAATAAATAAAAATATTAAAAACAAAAAAGATGTTAGGAGACAGATGCCAGTAGAACAGTTTGAGATATGCTCGGGCTTGCCTTATTGCAATTGTGCCATTGCATGAAAACTTGCTATTTGATAGCTGATGGCCTTCCATTCTGGGCCCTAAAATGAGACACATGGAGCAAGACTGCCCCATTGACCTGACGACTTGAAAGCAAGAAATAAATGTTTATTCCTAAACACCGCCGAGATCTGAGGGGTGGGTGTGTGTTACACCGACAAACACATAAAGGAGTGATCCAAGGATTTGGGTGACTTACAGTCACAAAGGTTGAAGTCTCAGTCATGTTACGGGTACCGTGTGGGTCAGCTTCAGATCTGCCCCATGGGTCTTCGTTCTCAGATCCAAGATGAAGGAACAGCCCCCCTCTCAAAGACTGTCGGTCACACAGAGGAAGGAGAAAAGAACATGGAGGACTCTTTAAGGTGACTTTAAGGTGCTTGTTCAGAACATGTTATTTCTGTTCGTGTGTCACAGGACAAAGCAAGTCATATGGCCACGCTGGATGTAAATGGAGAGCGGAAGGGGCACCGCAAGTGACGTGTGGTGCTAATTAGCCAAGGCTAATGTCAACTGGGAAGAACCCATGATATTGTCTACACGAATACAATCCACTACAGTGAACTTGAACACGTTATTTGACCTCTTTGCGCCTTGGCTCTCTCATCTCTAAAATGTGAATGATAATAGAACCTGCCTCATGGGGTGTTATGAGGATTACCTGACTTACTCTTGGGGAGCACTTAAACCAGTGCCTGGCACATGGTAAATGCTAGGTAAGTGTCACATAAAACAATAAACCAAATGTTTGCCCATACAATCGTTTCCCCCTTGCCATAGTGAGCCTCATAAACTCAGCCCTCCATGATCGCACGCCTAGAAAGGAAAGTTCTTTACTTATGGGCATTTAAAAACAAGACACTCTTTTCTCAGAAGTCTGTGATTTTAAAATTAAACCTTAAAGAAGTGGTGTCATTGTTTATATTCTCGTAAAGACGCTCCCATCGCGGGCTTGCAGTCAGATTAGCTCTCCGTGGAAAAGGGGAGAAGAGCTTCTGTATGGGAGAAACAGGACAGCAGGTGGTGACAGCATAAAACGGAAGAGAAGCTTCACTGCTGCAAAAGGGTGGCGGCCAAAAGGTCCAAAAAGCTGCTCACGGCTGTGACGGAAAGAGCAGCACAGGAACCCAGGTGTAGACGCTGCCGGCTGAGTTGCCACCGCCCTTGGAATAAAAGCATTTCCACTCACATTGTGTGGCCCCCCACCCTTTCTCCTGCTATACGCTGAGCGCTCAGTTGTGTATTTTGATTGAAACACTCCGCTCACTCAGCGGGTCTGTTAATCCCCTCCAGGAACACTGAACACACACCTGGGATTTGCTAAAAGCATCGCAAGTATTTTTCTCAGCCACTTTGCTTCCTGAGTTTTTTTTTTTTAAAGGCAATAATCGATCTGTACTTGGAAATAAATCGGGAAAAAATTGTAACTGTAGACAAATGCAGTCTGTTCAACACCGCTTCCCATTTCTACCAAAATAACAACTATTTGTGTGAAAATTGGGAAAGATATGAATTTTTTCTTATAGACCCTGCCGTGTACAAAAAAAAAAAAGCTTACTACATGCCTATGAGATCACACTTTTCATTAAAGACTTTATACCTTCTCTATATATCGTGGGACCTTTAAGGTGCCTTCCAGTCATGGACATTCTATACGGTGTGGGAGTGGGGGTGGGGGGTCTCTAATTTCCTGTGTTGCTAATCATCTATGCTTGACAGTCATTTTTTTTTTTAGGATTATAGATTCTCTTGTTTGTTTGTTTGTTTGTTTATTTATTTATTTTTATAGTTTATTGTCAAGTTGGTTTCCATATAACACCCAGTGCTCGTCCCCACAAGTGCCCTCCTCCATGCCCATCACCCCCCTTCCCCTCACCCACCCCCATCAGCCCTCAGTTTGTTCTCGGCATTCAAGAGTCTCTCATGGTTTGCCTCCCTCCCTCTCCCCCACTATTTTTCCCCTTCTGCTCCCCCATGGTCCTCAGTTAAGTTCCTCCTAATCCTCCTATACGTGCAAACATATGGTATGTGTCCTTCTCTGCCTGACTTATTTCGCTTGCTTGACGGTCTTAAATTAGAATGAGGTGATCCATTTCCATTAGAATGAGTTGATTCATTTTCCAGCTTAGCCCAAAATTCTCACTCTATTTCCAAATGTCTGTAGATCAGATTCATGTCACAGGCTCTCCAGCCCTGAGAGTTGACCATAAGGCTTCATTAACTGTCTTAGCTGATAGTCATTGAGTATTTTTACCATGTGCCAAGGGCACGCACGACTTTACTTAACTTTCCCAATGAGCTAGGATTTATCATCTCCATTTCACAAACAAAGAAATGAAGTCCCCATAGCCAATATAAGTTGCTTATAGTTAGCACATGCTGGAGACTGAGTACATGGATTCTGAAATGAGACAGCGTGGTTTGAATTCTGACTTTGCTATTTATCATTTTAACTTGTTTATTTGCCTTTCCTGTGCCTCAGTTTTCTCATCTTTGAAAACAAGATAGCATCAATAGAACCGACCCCTTACGATTGTTGTGAGAATTAAATGAGTTCATTAAAAGATTTAATTGTGAACTGTGCATGATACATGGTAAGCACATTAAAACGTTTGCTAATTCAACATCCATTCATGATAAAAAAAAAAAAAACTCAGCAAAGCAGGAGTGGAGGAGGAATCCCTCAACTTAATAAAGAACAGCTACAAAAAAAACCCAAAGGCTAACACATTGAATGGCTAAAGACTGAATGCTGTCCCTCTAAGACTGGGACAAAGGCAAGGATGTCTGTCCTTCCACTCTTATTCAATACAGTGCTGGGAGTCCTAGCCATGGCGATAAGGCATGAAAAGTAAATAAAAAGTATACAAATTTGAAAGCAACAAATAGAACGGTCCTATTTGTAGATGATATGATTACCTATATGGAAAATTCCCAACAAACACATAAAAAACCCTGGAATTAGTGAGTTCAGCAAGCTTGCAGGATTCAAGATCAACATAAAAAAAAAACCTACGGAATTTCTGTATGCCATCAATGGACATGGGGACATGGAAACCAAAAACCAATGCAATTCATAATCACTAAATAAAGGAAAATACCTAGGTGTAGATCTAACAAAACATATATATCATTTACCTGATGAGAACTACACAATGCCGATGAAATAAATTAAAGAGGATCTAACTAAATAGGGATGCATGTTATTCTCATAGATTGGATTGGAAGATTCAGAAGAGTAAAGATGTCAATTTTCTCCCAGATTGATCTAAAGGTTAAATGCAAGTCCTATCAAACTCCCAGTAAGATATTGGTGGAAATATCCTAAAATGTATAATACCAATCAGCAAAAATGGAAAGGTGACCTATGGACTGGGAGAACATATTTGCAAATCATATAAGGCGTTAATATCCAAAACATATAAAGAACTTGTACAACTCAATAGCAAAAACAAATAATCACTTAAAAAAGGCAGAGGAACTGAATAGACATTTTTCCAAAGAAGACATACAAATGGCCAACAAATACATGAAAAGGTGCCCAACATCACTAATCATCAGGGAAATGCAAATTAAAACCACAAAGATATATCGCTTCAAGCCTGTTAGAATGGCTATCATCAAAAACACAAGAGAATAGTGTAGACGTGGATGTACAGTAAAGGAAACCCTTGTTCATTATTGATGAGACTCTAAATTGGTACAGCTACTGTGGAAAACAGTATGGAGATTCCTCAAAAAATTAAAAATAGAACTACCCTCCAACCCAACAACCCCACACCTGGTTATGTGCAAAAGGAAATGAAATCAGGATCTCAAAGAGATATCTGCATCTCCATGTTTATTGTAGTATTATTCGCAATATCCAAGATTTGAAAATAACCTAAGTGTCTATCAAAATATGCATGAAAAAGAATGTGTGAAATATATATATAATGGAATATTATTTAGCCATGAGAAAGAAGGAAATGCTGCCATTTGCAACAAGATGGATGGATCTTGAGGGCTTTATGCTAAGTGAAATAAATTAGGCAGAGAAAGACAAATACTGTATGATCTCACTTATATGTGGATTTGAAAAAAGCTCACTCATAGAAACAGACAGGAGAATGGTGGTTACCAGGGCCTGGGTTGGGGTAGGGAGTGGACAATGTTGGCCAAATAATACAAACTTCTAGTTATTATATGATTAAGTTCTGGGGGTCTAATTCATGTACTAAATCATCTAGTTCCTGGTGATCATAATTAATAATACTCTATTATATACTTGAAAGTTGCTAGTTGAGTAGATCTTAAGAGTTCTCACCACAACAAAGAAATTGTAATTATGTGGCATGATGGAGGTGTTAGTTAGGCTATGGTGGTAATGATCTTGCAATACACAAGTGTATCAAATCAACACATTTTACACCTTAAACTTACACAATGTTGTATGTCAATTATATCTCAAAGCTGGAAAAAAATAAAAAAGAAAA
This sequence comes from Proteles cristata cristata, assembly GCA_017311185.1. NCBI lineage: Eukaryota > Metazoa > Chordata > Mammalia > Carnivora > Hyaenidae > Proteles > Proteles cristata. The sequence continues at coordinate 244,977 of JAESUZ010001980.1, forward strand.
TTAAAGTGGAAAGTCAGAGAAACTAGAATAGCTAACACAATTGGTGGAGATATATATAAATCAATGGGACAGAATAGGTAACCCAGCAATAGATCCACACAAATTTGCCCTGCTTATTTTTGACAAAGGTACAAAAGCAAGCCAATGAAATTAGAATAGTGTTTTTAACAAACGGCGTTGAAGCAATTGGATAACCACAGGCAAAAAAAGAGGGACAATGACTCAGCTGGTATATCTGAAAATCAATTTGAAATGGTTTATAGACTTAAATATAAAATGTAAAACTATCAAAAGCTTTAGAAAAAATAGGAGAGTGCCATGAGGACCTGGATCCTGCTCCGCTAAAGGAAAAACTATTTTTGATCTTATGAAAATAAAAAAGTTTTGCTATGTGAAATAATCTATTAAGAAGATAAAAGGACAAGCTATGGGTAGGAGACCATATTTTCAGGGCTCATATGGCAAATGACAAGTATACGGAATATACAAAGAACTCTTAAAACTCAACACCAAGAAAAGGAACAATGCAATTAAAAATGGGCTAAAGATCTGAACAGACACCTCACTAAAGAAGATACACGGATGGCAAATAAGCACATGCGAAGATGTTCAACATCATTAGCCATTAGGGACATTAAAACCGCAATAAGATGTCACTACACACAAGTCGGATGGGCTAAAATAAAAATAGCGGCAACACCAAATGCTGATGAAGATGTGGAGAAGCTGGAGCACTCACACATTGCTGTTGGGAACGTAAGGCGGCACAGCCACTGTGGATAACAGTTTGGCGGTTTCTCTCAAACCTAAAAATGAGGTCACCACATTATCCGGCTACTATACTTTCAGGCGTGTATTCCTAATGAAAACTTAGGTTCACACAAAAACCTCTACCCAAAAGGTCACAGCTGCTTTATTTGTAATAGCCTCAAATCAGAGGTAGCCAAGGTCATCTTCAATGGGTACATAGTTAAACAAAATGTGGTACGTTAATAGCATGGAATACAGCTCAGAAAAAAAAGAGGGCGGGGGCATGAACTATTGGTATTAGCAACAACTAAGGTATATTTCCAGGAAATTATTCTGAGTCAAAGAAGCCAGTCTCCAAAGGGTATATATTGGACGATTCAGTTTATATAGGGGGGGGATTATGAGGTTATGAAGGAGATCCTTGGGATCAGGAAATAGTTGGTTATATATCTTGATTACAGTGGTGGTTATATGAATCTAACATGTCAGAAAATGACATACACATATGTCGTACGATGTCAAACTTTCGGCTTGGACATTATACTACAATCAGGTATGAGAAAAATTGCAAACAATTTTTCACAAGACCTCCAACTTCCTGTGAAGCTACACGTCTTTCAAAATATAAGAAGTTACAAAAATGTTAAACGAACGTCGGGAACAAAGCTAGAATTTGAATGTCAATTTGTCTGATCCCATCGTTAAGCTGTAGCATAATAGTGAGAAACTATTAAGTGTTTAGGCCCAGTTCTGTTAAGTGACTTGCCAGACGTCACAGTTGGGAAGTCATAGTGCAGGACAAGAACCCACCTCTGGTTCCAAACATGCACTTTGAACCACTGTGTCGACTCTCTGAATCATATGGGAAGGGCATGAGTGAAGACAAAATATTTTCAAGTCATACATTTGGTAAGCATCTAGCATCAAGAATACATAAAGATCTGGGGTGTCTGGGGTGGCTCAGTGGGTTGGGTGACTGACTCCTGATTTTGGCTCAGGTCATGATCCACGGTTGTGGGACCGAGCCTCAAGTCGGCTCCGCGCTCAGTGTGAAGCCTGCTTAAGATTTTCTCTCTGTCCCTCTACCCACCCCCCTGCGAGCTTTCTTTCTCTCTCATAAAAAAAAAAAAAAAAGCAAAAAAACTGTTTAAGAATATTTAAAGATCACGTGGTGGTTCTTTTTTTTTAATGTTTTTATTTATTTTTGAGAGAGAGATAGAGACAGCGTGAACAGGGGAAGGTCAGAGAGAGAGGGAGACACAGAATCTCAAGCAGGCTCCGGTCTCTGAGCTGTCAGCACAGAGCCCAATGCAGGGCTCGAACCCACGAACTGCGAGATCATGACCTGAGCCGAAATCGGACTCTTAACCAGTTGAGCCACCCAGGTGCCCCCATCACATGCTGGTTCTATTTTTAATTTTTTTTCTTAATGTACATCAGACATCAAGGTGTGCACTTTAAATGTGTACCATTCCTACTTGTCAATTACACCTCGATAAAGCTGGTAATGGGGGTTAAGTAGACTTATTGTGGTAATCGTTTTGCAGAATATACAAAGACTGAGTCATAATGTTATACACCTGAAACTAACATAATGTTTTATGTCAATGATAACCTCAGTGAAAAATAATAAAAATTTAAAAATGTTCCGTGTGGCAAAATCATGCCATAGAATCCCGTACAAAAGTGAAAATGAATGAATGGCAGCTACATTCATCAACACGGACGGGTTTCGCAAGTATATTATTGAGAGACAGCAAGTTACAAAGGAGCATGCGTATGATAATTTTGTTTGCATAAACACCAAACATGGGTGGGCATAAACCCCATTGTTTTGGGTCACGTATATAGGTTCAAAGATATGAAGAAAAGCAAGGTAGTGATTACAGCAATCAGGAGAACGGTTAGCTTTAAAAGTGACTGGGAATAGATTGATGGGCTTCCGGCAGGCGAGCAACGTTCTGTTCCTTGATGAGGATGGTGACAACATGAGTTTTTGATTTATACTTATTGTTTCGCTCTCTGCTACCAGAAGCACTGGAAATGCAGCAAGTCAGGTTTTACCCCAGACTTGCATCGTAGCAGATCTGCAGGTGATTCCCGTGCGCATGAAAGTTTAAGAAGCAAGGCTGGAAAGTTTACATATGTTTTATGCGCTTTTTTGAAGGGGGCGATGCATCTCAGAATTGAAAACAATATGGTCATAGGTTATTTCAGGTTCCATCAGGCTATCAACGGAACAGTTGACGCTGCTGTGACTCCAGTCCTGTATAATAATGATGACGAGAATGAGCAGCTATGTGCCATGGAGATTAGGAGCCCTCATCGGCTGGCTGCCCCAGGAAGAAGCAGGGCTGTGGGCGGCTGCTCTGGCCACCGAGGGCGCGGGCCACGCAACCGGGTCTCAAGGCCGCGTCCTGGCTTTGTCTCCCCCTCTGGAGGCTGGCCCGCCGCCCTCATCTGGCTGCCGCGGGTGCCACGGTCACGGCCGCCCTCGCCTCCCAAGCCGGCGCCTCTCTGCTCCTCACCCCGCCTGCCGGAGCCCTTCACTGCGTGCCCACCCGTGACCGAACTGGGGCGCTTTTCAGAAGGAATCTGGGGCTGGGCTCGCAGAGGGGCGCAGGAGTGCACAGCGAGGGGCCCGCACCTTGAGTTTGGGGGAGGTCTGCACCCCGAAGGGGGGCTGAGCTCCTCTGTCTGCAGTCCCCGAGCCTGTGCTACTCAGGCACTGACTGAGATGCTGTGCTTACGGTGCCCCACCGCTCGCTCCCAACAATAAGTAGCCCTAAATGCTGCAATTATCTGATATCCCCCCATTTTTTCCCCACACAAACTCTCTCGACGTGAATCACAATATAATAAAAGGTATTTGCCACTTAAAGAAGCTTTGAAAATTACCTTGGGTTTCCACTTAACGCCCTTAGTTAACTGACAAGCCCACAGCATTATTTTCAAAGCGCTGAATTATTTGCGGTGCGATGGTCTCAGAAAGGCATCGTTCTTGGGAAAAGCCTTAAGTGCGAAATGCCATTAAATACCAGCACCATACATGGTAACCTACAACTGGAAGCGACACTATGTCTCTAGTAATTCACTATTCATTACAGTTACAATGAAAGATGCACGCTATTAGGATTTAAAGTAGCATGAAATGTTCTTTCTTCAAGCTTTACAAATCCAGCTGTTTGTTTTCTGTATTTGTGTATACCTACTAGTTTTAATTACACTAATAATTTCCCTGGGTTCTTAAATTTACATTAGCTTTTAAAATATAGAGAAAACAAGCCCCATATAATTTAATCATTTGTTCAAACGGCAGACGGGGAAGTTATTGGTTTGTATTGTAATTATTGTAGCTCATGTTTTGAGCTCATTTGTACAATTGCTAAATTAATAATTATCATTTACGTAAGCAGATTAGGTCATCTGCACTCATTTACAATTATAATTCAGAAATGATTAGATGTTCTTCAAATTTCCCAATTTCTTTAATGCCCTTATTAAAATTGTACATTAAAGAATTTTCCAATTAAGTCTATTATCATAAGTAAATTTGGCTTAGTACGTATAATTACTCCCATGCTATCGCATATAAATTTTCAATTAATCCTTCTCTTTTCCAAAGTGTATGGAAAACAAGTTGATTGTCATAATGTTGTTCACAGCATTTGCTTAGAAGCCATCCTTGTTAAAATTCACAAGACCAAACCATTATGAGCAGTATAAAATAGTACAGGAAATTATTCTATAAAACACGTATCACACTGGGTTATCACTGGAATGTTCCTTGCTCTTTACTGTGATGCATTGTTTTTGGAAACGAACTTTTGAATTACCGCAGAAATTCTTCAATAACATGGAATGCCAGGGGGTATTTAAAATATTTATAATCCATGGGCGCCTGGGTGGCTCAGTCAGTTACATGTCCAACTGCGACTCAGGTCATGATCTCACAGTCTGTAGGTTCGAGCCCTGCCTCAGGCTCTGTGCTGACAGCTCAGAGCCCAGAGCCTGCTTCAGATTCTCTCTCTCTCCCTCTCTCTCTCTGCCCCTCCTCTGCTCATGCTCTGTCTCCCTCTCTCTCTTAAAAATAAACATTTTAAAAATTAAAATAAAATATTTAAAATCCACACATAATTGAAAAGGCATTGATTTTTTTTTCAAATTATAAATGTAATGCCTCTTTATCGTATACCATTTGGGAAATACAGGAAAGCATGCAGAAGGAGGAAAAAAGATCATGTATAATTTTGCCACTCAGAGATAATCTTTGCTATCATTTTGCTTTTTATCTTTCAAGACGTTTCAGTGCATTTTTATCTATGTGTGCTGTAATAAAATTGCAGTTGTATTATATATACATACTGTTCAATTTCTTGCTTTTTTATGGCTCCAACGAAAAGAATGATGTTTCCCTTCCTTTGTATCTTTGTCACAGAACTGACTTATTTTTGAATGTGTCACAAAAGCCCTATCCTTCGAAGAACACAGTTCCTGGTAAGCAAAGATACCTGACTCCCAACCCTCACACTCACTAGCTGTGTGACCTTGACCGTTCTTCATGTAGCACCCGAGGAGATGGCGTTACTCTCATACAGTGATCATATAACGTCACATCTACTGTGTCTGTGAAGACCAGCCCGGGTTCGGAGAATGTTGAGACAGGGAAGGAGAGACAAATAGGAAACCAATTTAGAGACAGTGCAGAAGGGTTATGGACAAAGGAATTAATGGGCTTTCTCAAGGTGCTGGAACTACTCTCATTTAATATATACCTGGGTGGCTCAGTCAGCTAAGTGTTAGACCTCAGCTCAGGTCATGATCACGGTTTGTGAGTATAAGCCCTACATCGGGCTCACTGCTGTCAGCACAGAGCCCACTTCAGATCCTCTGTACCCCCCTCTCTGCCCCTCCCCTGATTGTGCCATCTCAAAAATAAATAAAACATTAAAAACGTTTTTTTAAAAAATATTTCTATGAACACTCCAAAAGATAGAGTATATATTTAAAGGTCTGTTTTTGCAAGTAACACTAAGTTCTTCCCATAGTGACAAGTCAAATCCATAGACATAAGTTAGAGAGAAGTCTTACTGGTTAGCAGACAAACACTAGAAAAGAAAGCTTTTATAATGAACTTTATTGAGGTGTAATTTACATACAATAAACTGTGCCTGTTTATTTTATTTTATTTTTTTTTTAATTTTTTTTAATGTTTTATTTATTTCTAGGAGAGAGAGAGACAGCGTGAGCAGGGGAGGGTCAGAGAGAGAGGGAGTCACAGACTGAAACAGGCTCCAAGCTCTGAGCTGGCCGTCAGCACAGAGCCCGACGCGGGGCTCGAACCCACAAACCGCAAGATCATGACCTAAGCGAAAGTCGGACGCTTAACCGACTAAGCCACCCAGGCGCCCCATAAACTGTGCCTGTTTAAAGGCTACAGTTGGATACATTTTAACAAATATATTCACCTGAGTAACCACGGTCAGCATCACCTTCCACCCTGGTGCCGCTCGGAAACTTAGAGAGCCATTGATCTCTCTGGCCCCTGGTTTTAGTATTTCCCATAAATGGGATCAGACAGCATGTACTGTTTTGTGTCCGGCTTCTTACCCACTCACCTGTTGATGAACATTTGGGCCGTTTCCAGTGTTGAGCTAAAAATCAGGGGTGTGCCATGGCTGGCTCATGTTGGCTTCAGGGAGCTGATGATGCACACCTGTTCTCAACTCCATGTTCAGTGACTCAGGTTGGTAGCTGGAAATCAACCATGGTGGGAGTATTTACACCAAGGAAATTGGCTATTGTGAATGGAGACGTGATGAATATTTGTGTAGAGGTCTTTTGTAGTTTTCATTTCTCTTGGGCAAATACCTAGCCGTAGGGTGTCTGGGTCATACGTTAGTGAATGTTTCATTTTATAAGAAATCGCCAAGGAGTTTTCCGAAGCCATCGCGCCATTTTACATTCCTGCAAACAATGTATGAAAGTTCCATTTGCTCCACATCCTCACCAGTACTTGGTATGAACAGGCTTTTAATTTTAGCCCTTGGAGTGTTTGGGTAGTGTTATCTTGTGCTGTCTTAATTTGTCTTTTTATGAAGATGAATAATGTTGAACATTTTTTCATGTGTCTATTGGCTATTCTTTTTTTTTTTAATTTTTGTAGTTTATTTATTTTTGAGACAGAGAGAGACAGAGCATGAGTCGGGGAGGGGCAGAGAGAGAGGGAGACACAGACTCTGAAACAGGCTCCAGGCTCTGAGCTGGCAGTCAGCACAGAGCCCGACGCGGGGCTCGAACCCACGAACCATGAGATCATGACCTAAGCGGAAGTCGGACGCTTAACCAACTGAGCCACCCAGGTGCCTCTTGGCTATTCTTATCTATATCTTCTTTTTTGACTTTCTATTCATGCTTTTTGGCCATTTGGGATGAGGGTGTTTGTTTTCCTATTGAGCTGTAAGACTTCTTTGTATATTTTTGGTACAATCACTTCTCGGCCTTCAGGCTGAGATCAAGTGTATATTTTTGGTACAAGTTCCATATCACATATAGGGATTGGTAAGATTTTCTTCAGCTTAAGGCTTACCTTTTCAGTTTATTGTTGTCTTTCAAAGAGTAGAAGCTCTAAAGTTTTATAAAGTCCATTTTATCAGCTTTTTTTTTTTAATGGTTCATGCTTTTAGTATCCTATGTAAGGCATCATTGCTTAATTCAAGGTCAAATTTTTTTCCCTATATTTTCTACTAGAAAATTTGTAGCTTTAACCTTTGTTTATAGATATGATTCACGTTTTAAAAAAGTTTATTTTGGGGCGCCTGGGTGGCTTAGTCGGTTAAGCGGCCGACTTTCGCTTAGGTCATGATCTCGCGGTTCGTGGGTTCGAGCCCCGCGTCGGGCTCTGTGCTGACTGCCAGCTCAGAGCCTGGAGCCTGTTTCAGTCTGTGACTCCTTCTTTCTCTGACCCTCCCCTGCTCATGCTGTCTCTCTCTCTCTCTCCTAGGAAAAAAAAAAAAAGTTTATTTTGAGAGAGGGAAAGAGAACATGAGCAGAGGAGGGGCAGAGAGAGAGAGGGAGAGAGAGAATCCCAAGCAGGCTCTGCACTGTCACTGCAGAGCCTGACGCAGGGCTCAAACTCATGAACTGTGAGATCATGACCTCAGCCAAAACCAAGAGTTGGACACTTAGCCGATTGAGTCACCCAGGTGGCCCAGATATAATTCATCTTAAGTTAATTTTTGTGTCAAGTGTGAGATAAAGGTTGTTGTTTACTCTTTCCCTGTGTGGATGCCGATTAGTTCCAACACCACTGTAGAAAAGACTGTCCTTTCCCCTAAGTGAATTTCTAAGGTAGTCTCATTGAAAACTGATGGACTCTATATGTGTGGATTATTTCTGTACTCTATCCAAGTCCATTGATCTATATGCCTGTCCGTGATTAATGTGGCTTCACACTAAGTCTTGAAATCAGATCATTTGTCTTCAACTTTGTTCTATTTTATTTGCTTATTTCTTCAATTGCTTTGGCTTTTCTGGGTCTTCACCATTTCCACATACCATATAGGTTCAGTTTGCCAATTTCTACAAAAACAGCATGGTGGAATTTTGATTGGGATTGTATTGAATGTATACATCAAATTTGGGAGAATTTATATCAATTTTTATCCTTCTAATCCACGAACATGGTATATCTCTCTCTATATATTTTCTTTAATTTCAGTGTACAGGTCTCGCTCATGTTTTGTCAAATTTATTCCTTAGCATGCCATATTTTTGTTTTTTTTTTTTTTGAACACAAGGAGAGATAAAAGCTTTATTATAGCTTCCAAGCAATAGTAAAATACATTTTTGATATAAAAGACAATATTCCCATAGATAAAAATGCATCCTTTGTAGTTTTTCATCCATTAGAGGGAAATATAATAAAACACCCAATTTCTATTTCTGAATGGAACACTTCAAAAGTTTAATTTTTCTTTATTATACTTTTCAACTCTAGAATTTCTCATCGGCTCTTTGTAAGAATGTCTATCTGTTTACTGATATTTTCTATTTGAGGGGGCCAGCATTCTCATCCTTTATTTCTTCAGCACTTCTTTAATTAAGCTCTTTGAATGTATTTAAAATGGCTGAGTTAACGTTTCTATGTAGTTGGGAAGCATGAGTGGTTCAATCGGTTAAGTGGCAGACTCTTGATTTTAGCTCAGGTCATGATCTTGAGGTTCACAGGATTGAGTGCTACATTGGGCTCTGCACTGACAGTGCACAGAGCCTAATTCTGATTCTCTCCCTCTCTCTCTCTCTCTCTGCCCCTTCCCTGCTCATGCTTGCTCTCTCTCAAAAAAATTAAATAAGCTTAAAAAAATTCTGAAGTTTCTATGCAGTAAGTCTAAAGTCTTGGCTTCTTCTTGGATCGTTTTTATTGATTGCCTTTTTACCCCTGTGCGTGGGCCACACTTTCTTTTTTTTGTATGCCTCATAATTTTTGCTAAAAACTGGACATTTTATATAATACGATGTGGCAAGTGTGGAAATGAGATGTCCTCTCCCTTCTCAGGGTTTCTTACTGTTGCTGTTTGTCATTTTGTTGTTGCTGCTTTTGTGTTTAGCGACATTTCTAAATAAATTATGTAAAGTCTGTATTCCCTGTTGTGTGTGGTCACTCAAGTCAGTGCTTGGTTAGCTTAGCAGTCAGATAATGACTGCACAGAGCTTCCCTTAAACTCTTGGAACCAGTAAGTCTTCCAGTCTTGTGCAAGGGCTCCGTGTATGTGTTGAGGTACATCTTCAACACTTGGCCAGGTGTGACTAACTTGGCTCTGCCTTGGTTCAAACCCACAGTCACTCTTAGATGGGGAAGACACTCACGCTTACATGTGCTATCATTTTGTCTGGCATAGGTTATTTACTTACTCTGGACTCCAATGGAAAGGTATAAATGGTTTCAAAAAATCCAAAGCATTAAAAAAAAACCCACTACAGGGCCGCCTGGGTGGCTTAGTCGGTTAAGCGTCCAACTTTCGCTTAGGTCATGATCTCGCAGTTCCTGGGTTCGAGCCCCGCGTCGGGCTCTGTGCTGACTGCCAGCTCAGAGCCTGGAGCCTGTTTCAGTCTGTGACTCCCTCTCTCTCTGACCCTCCCCTGCTCACGCTGTCTCTCTCTCTCTCCTAGAAATAAAACATTAAGAAAAAAAAACCCACTACATTCCCCATGCATTTTATTAACTGGAAGGTAACAAAACCTATGTTATAACTAACTTCTAATTGCTCCAACCTATTTTTGCACTAAATTCAATGGTGTAGGAGAAATACTTTATTGTGGCTTATTGTGCTTAGAATTTGGTTTTGTCCCTGAACTCTACTAAGCTATCTTTTTGGTGTATATTTCATTTTTGGCCCATTAAACTACTATCTTTTCCGAGATACGATCTTATACAAAATCCATGGGCATGTTAGTGAAGGGTCACTTTGATTTTGACTATCTATGATGCTCTCAATATAATTTCTTCGATTTTGTTTGATCGAAGGTAGAACGGTTTATGAAAAGCCCATATATCTTTAAGCTACCATGGAGTTAGTCATAAAATAGGACTTCAAATTTTGGCAAGCAAAACTGTCTGATAGTTGGAAATATTTTGGAGCAAAACTTTCCTTGGCTTAAAGCTGAGAAGTCATTTGAGTTAGTCTAGCATACAAATTAATGTGCTCGAGTCTAGTGAAGGAAGATATGTGACTGTCTTGAAGATTAACAGTTAGGATTATAAGTGATAAGGAAGGATGACAAAGTACAAAGAAAAAAATGATTGAATTTAATAGTTTCCAAAGAACAATGTTCCAAATTTTGCTCAAAAGTTTTCAGACTGTATATGTATATTTTGGTACCATGATCATTTAGGACTTTCGGAAGAGCAAATAGAACAAGAGTTGACCTATGTGAGGAGAGTCATGCTCATTGACAGAGAAAGTATATAGATAATAATCAAATGCCAGCTCTGGGAAGATTACTTGTACTGAAATACCTCATTAGAGCAGGGCCTGGTACACAGTGGCCACTCTGTCAGTATTTGTTTAATGTGTTGAATGAATTATACTATAATTTATTATAATGAGGATTGGGCTGAAGTTTAATTTTTATTTAGCATAGAGAAGAGATCTGCGAAGCAAGCATTCATTCTTAATACAATGAAACGTTAGCCTCGTGGACAATGTGGGCTGCCCATGGGGCATTGAGAAAATATGTTTTGTATTTGCAGAGTTTGGGGCCTCATACATTCTGTTGAATATTTGGGATCTTAGGCTAAGGGTCAGCCTTGGGAAGTAATTTACAACTGTGATAGTGCTAGATAGTGCTAGAATAGTGCTAGATAGTGCTAGAACTCCAAGGATATTTGTCTAACTCTGGAGGTGTATGTCTACATTTTAAGGAAAAATGAGGCCAGAGACCTTGGCGATATTTCTAGGTCCTAAAAGTTGAGGATGTATCTGATCCTTGGAAAGATGCATTTATGTTCAGAAAGGTTGGAGTAAGAACCCAGGATCCTTTTCGTTTTTCTCCAAAGAGCAAAGGTTTCAAACCCCTCTTTTCAAGAGGGGAGGAGGGGTGAGCTGCTTTTTTCTCCTGTACTTGAAGAAGGGAAAACCCATTGTTCTCTCTGTTTCTCACCTGTGGTACAGAACTTGCATGTGCAGGAGATTTGACCTGGTTTCCCTCATGTCACCCCAGGGGAAAGAACTGGAGTATGGGGAGCCAAGGTCATTATTTGCTTTTTAACTGAATAATGATAAGCTGTCTCTGATCTAGAACACTCCATGTGTGCATTCAGAATTAAATTAATAAATATGAATATTAAAAACCCAACACAGATCTACTGTTTTCAGGAACTGTTATCATAACGGCATTTGCATTCAAATGAAATGTGTGATTTTTTTAAAGCACTTACAGGATTCTCAAGTATAATACTTGAAACTAATAACATTGTAGGTAATTTTTTAAAGTCCGTAAGTCTGAGTTCTCCCCAAATCTGATTGACCATCTGATTAATAGGGCCAATTGTGGGGGTTTTACAAAATTAAAGCTCATTTGAGTTGTATGACTCTAAAGAGATAAGAGGTTTTCTTTAAAAATCAGAACACCAAATGCTAAAATCTTGGAGGTTTTATATCTTTGTTAAGATGATTCTATTTGCTTTTAACTAAAGAAGAACATATCCTATCAGCGGGGAGACAGGGCTTATATGAAGGAACAGCTAAGATATAATTTCATTTCCTGCCCACGGACATTTCAAATATCTTAGAAAACTTACATAATATTGTTCAAGTTGTGGTAAATGAAAAAAAAACTTTTATGTTCGATCTTTTTGTTACATTCAGGTCAAAATGATAACAGACACCGAAATGTCAGAGAATGAGATTCTGGAAATTAAGCTGACTTTGTGGCAGCAGGAAATAACTGACCTCTATTTTCATTTGGTTTTGCTATGAAAGGATTTCAGCTTAGATGAAGGTATTGCATGGGTAACACCAAAGAGCGAGCACAGAAGGAAGGAGTATCAGCGTCCGGCTCCCCGGCTTCTATTAAAGGTTCAGGCCCCTTGGGGTGGATCCTCATGACTTAGCCCAATGTCACACTTTCTACCTCATCCTCTCTCCTCTGCTCATCTCCTGATAGCCCTTATGCTCCAGCCATGACGGGTTACCTAAAATTTCACTAACTTGCTGGATGGTGTCGCACCCCCATGTCTTTGAACATAGTCCCCCCCCCGACCCCCTGGCATTAACATATCTCTCCTGTCTTTGCAGCATCATCCATCCTGTACTGTCATAGCCTGTTTTTATGTCTCCGTATCCTACATGTCTATGTCTTCTATTTCTAGCTCACTTAATAGTCGCACGGTAAGCGTTCGTTAAATGAATTAGTGAATGGATGCTTGGATGGGTAAGTGAGCGAAGGTATATGATTTTGTGTTCCTAGTTGTTGGCTGGCATCACAGAAAACAAGAATTTAGAGTGTCAAAGGGATAACTCTGGAAATTACCTGACCTGGCCCCCACTCAGGCAAATATCCTATAGCATCCCTACCAGAGGCTCCGCCAGCTCGAACACCTCCAGGAAGAAGTCTCTACTTTCTGAGTAAATGCATTCTATATTCAGATAGTTTTTCTTTTTGTAACAGTTTGTTCATTGGTACCATTGATCTATAATGTACTTTCCTGTAATTTCCATCTATCTATCCCAGAGTTTGCCTCTGGAGTCATGCAAAATAAGCGTACTGCATCTTCTATTGTCCAATCTTGTACAAGTCATCATGGGTTAGTTTAGTCCTCTCTCCAGGCTAAACATATAGTTACTTTAACCCTCTTTTGTCTGTCACGGTTTCCAGACCTCTCCTCGGTCCGGTCACCTTCCTAGGTATATTCTCAACAACGTTGCTCCTAAAATGCAATACCTACCCTCAAACGGGATACTCAGACGCGTTCCGACTCATGCCCAGTAGAGTTATCACTTACTGCATACGTTCGCTGTTAGCTTGAGAAGCTAATGTCACATGCGGCCCTCTTCCCTCTTACTCTTCTATGAAGTCACATCTCTGAAGTTCCCACTGCCTTTAAAGGAAGATGCTACTTTTTCTTTCATAGCAAGAGAGTGATTTGTCCTTATTATAAAGCTTAATATGGTGAGTATGGGTTTATGGGCTGGTGAACAAAAATGTTTCACAAAGGAAACAATAAACAAACTGGTGCTAAGAGATCAGGACAGCATTATCTTAATGCACAAATTGGGCCTTCCAGGCAGGCTGACAATTACTTTCACAACTGTCACTAGCTCAGTATATATAATAGAAGATGGAGATGGGATAAAGAGGCAAAGCTTTTAGCAATGTTGTTACGTGCAGGTTCAGTCTGAAGAGACAGTCCCATCTCACGCCTCCACACAGGAACATACAAAATGCCTACTTCAGAACACAGCGGTGCGATGGGGCCAGTGAAAGCCAGGAAACAGCCCCCTCTAAACCGGACCTGGCCATCCTGTCCTCGTGAACATTAACATAAGCAAGAGGCTCTTCCACCACAGATTAAAAGATAATTATCACACAGCTTGCCCTTTCGGGAGGCATCCTAAATATTGCCCACTTAGGTGGGCAAAATGAGATCTCCTGGCACCAGCCCTACCTCTCCTCTTTTCATGTCAAGCTGTTCCACAGTCTCAAGTGGCCATGTTGGCTTCAACTTGGATGACAAGGGAAAAAAACCATGAAAAGCCCGTGCCGAGGAAGATACAGATGCTTGTCTTGGCATAAAGTACTTTTGATTAGTGAACTGGACCAAAAAATAATTCTTACAGTTCTATCTTATACTCTATGCACGTTGACTATTAAAAGTCCACATAAGAAATGTTAGCCTGGAATTCAGAAATCTGAATCTTTCAATCTCTCCTCTCTCTCAATCTCTCTCTCTCTCTCTCTCTCTCTCTCTCTCACACACACACACACACACACACACACACACACACAGAATTTTAAAACAATAACACTCTCTTTGTGCTGGGGATTTGGATTATTTTTCTTCCAGAAAGTTCCACAGGCCTGCCTCAGCCAATCTCTTCTCTCACACATAGAAGGAGCTCAGTGTCTCCCAAACCACACACTGCTCACTGAATACTGATAAAACATAGCCACGGTTCAAAGTGAATTTCTACAATCTTACATTTACCAAGATTACAGAGAAAAGTCTTTGGATTCCTGACAAACGCGGTAAATCCTCTACCCTTTTCTTTCTTATGGGCGAAAGCACAAGCTGATATGAGGCTCAGTGGTGTCTATCTTCTGGTATTTCTCCTGTAGACATGGAGTATTAAATATTTGCTTTCTTAGAGTTTTCAGAGAGAAGACTCTTATTCAGAAGCAATTCTAGGAACTAAAGAAGAGGAATGACCATTGGTGGGCTTTCTTATCCATCAACTTGTAGCGACTGTTTCACATGCCATGGCTAAGTGAAGACGTGTATAATAGTCAGAAAATGAACACAAAATTTCACTTAAAATGATACCAAAAAGTTACTGATCTCGAGGGTTCACAGAAATGTAGAGCCAGAAGGGCCATCGTGATTTAATATAAGCCGGGTACTAAGAATTGTTGGTATTTACTAATCACACTGCACTAATCATTTACATGTATTTTCTTACCTCATCCTCAGAAGACACTATGAGTTGGGGCGCCTGGGTGGCTTAGTCGGTTAAGCGGCCGACTTTCGCTTAGGTCATGATCTCGCGGTTCATGGGTTCGAGCCCCGGGTCAGGCTCTGTGCTGATTGCCAGCTCAGAGCCTGGAGCCTGTTTCAGAGTCTGTGATGCCCTCTCTCTCTGACCCTCCCCTGCTCGTGCTGTCTCTCTCTCTCCTAGAAATAAATAAAAAATATTAAAAAAAAAAAAAAGGGGCACCTGGGTGGCTTAGTCGGGATTAGCGTCCGAGCTTTCGGCAAGTCATGATCTCGCGGTTCGTGGGTTCGAGGGCTCTGTGCTGACTGCCAGCACTGTCTCTCTCTCTCTGTCCTAGAAATAAATAAAACATTAAAAAAAATTAAAAAAAAAAAAAAAAAGACGACACTATGAGGTAGATACTGTTACTACGTCCATTTCTCAGGCAAGAAACCTGAGGCCCAGAGAGGTTAAGTGACTTTCTCAAATCCATACAATGGGTACGGGAAAGAACCGCCTCTTGTCTTGTCCTCCTAATTCTAGAGGAAAGGGCAGAAGGCCCAGAGACGATCAGCTCTTTTTCCCAGGCTGTACAACTTCCTAGTGACAGAGTCAGAGCTGGAAGCCTAACCTTTGACTTCTAATCCAGTGCCCTTTCTAAGGCTCCCAGCTTCTAAGTCCTTCAGGAAAATGGAACATGTTCTACACAGTCGAATCAATATTCTTTCTTCAACAAGACCCACGAACAAAAGCCAAGCCAGAAGTCACCTTGATTTTGCCTTCCGCGCTTATTCATTAAAAGGAAAAAGAAAATCTTCCGTCCCTTAACATAGCCCTTTCTGGGTATGCTGCTACCTAATGGGCACACTCAGACAAATGGAATCCGGTCAATAGCGGAGCACGGAAAAGCTTTCTTTGCAGAGAAAATGACTCACTAGACTCTAGTTCACCGGCTACCTACTTTAGGCACTGGTTACGTGGAACATCTATGACTAGGGAAAAGCTAAAAGCAGGTTTAAAAATAATTTTCAACAAACCCGGAAAAAACGTATGATCTATTAAAAATATGGAAATCACCAAACTGGGTTTCAGATCGGATATCTAACGGTTACATGTCATCTCAGATTTGCAGGGTCTCAGCGCCAAGCATAGGTCCCGGCATATAGTAGGTGCTCGATGATGTAGGTTTGGTTCAGATCCCCCCACGAGACATAAAAGAGGGCATAAAGGAACTATTTGGCCATTCTGAAGCTCTTTGGGTGAACCAAGAGAAGGCTTTTAAGAATTATTTGCTGTTTTAGCTGCTGTTTTTCTCTCCACGCCCTGGGCGTTTGCAGACGCGAGGCCCTGTGATTTCAACTACAGTGCTTGAGATAATTAACCCTATGTCACAATATGGTGTCGGGAAAACTGTGGTGTGCGCTTTGCCAAGTTCAGAGCCAGCAGGGGCCAGAGGAAATCCTATTGAAGAAAGGAAGCTCGTCTCCGGAGACCCTTGAAAACAGCACCCGAGCCCTTTGGCATCATCCGTTCGTCACCTAGATGTCCCCTTGGTGCAGTCATCCCCAAAGGCATGTCCTGAATGTCATGCATCAACCGGAAAGGGAGGCAACTGATCAAAGCAGTTGTTCCTGTATTCCAGGGGCGGGGGAGTGCTGGATTTTAAATAACCTTAACATCTACCTGAAGCTGCCCATTCCTCAGGGCTCTTTTGAGAAGAAAAGGTCATTGATGAAACCTTAAAACAAGTAAATATTACCTTGCTTCCAAAGAGGTCATACATTAATACCTTGAATTTTATTGCTCCGAAGCAATAAAATAATCCTTAAAAAAAAAAAAAAACAACAACTAGTAAATGTCAGAAGTATGGACTTTCCCGGTTTTCCTGGCATTTCTTTCCCAGCCTCTTTGGACATGAACCCAGCAACGCGTGCTTTGAGGCTTTGCCCTTCCAAGTCCATCCAGAAGTGGAGAAAACCTCGGGCTCCTCGGGGCTACTACCTTAGAGGCCAGGGGCCAGCTTATTAATGGGGTTTGTTGACTGAAGGAAAGAGTGTGAGGCTGGTGAGGAAAGCAGCCAGTTTCAGTTCCTGCCTCTGTCCACTGGACCCTCTTCAACAGGTCAGCTGCCCTCGCTCGGCCCCTGTGTCCTCATCTATGAAAGGAAGGCGGGTGGGCAGGATGCCCTGTGAGGTCTGTTTTAAGTGTCAGCAATTTACGATTCATCATCATTGCTGACTTCTTCACGATCGTGGTGCAAGAAAAGCAAATGAAAAAGAAATAGTTTTATTTGTAGCGAGATTACCAATTTCCAGAGAGCTGGATGTGAACCGGCAGTATCATAAATTTCTACGAAACAAGCAGACACTGTTTGTTTGGCGTTAGAACTGCCAAACCATGTGCTAATCAAAATGCCACTTCCTCTCAGCAATTAAAGCCTTAGCAACAAACGAAATGCCAAAGACCACCAAAATTGCCTGGCGGCAGAGCGTGCAATGTGGATGAGCCCAAAGAGCATAGGGTTGGAGCTTGACGTTCAAATGATGGCTCCACCACTTATTAGCAGTGTGACTTTGGGGAAGCTGCTTAACCTCTCTGGGATTCAGTTTTCTCCTTTGTAAAATAATGTGTGTATCTCCAGATTGTTGTATGAGTTAAATTAGGTGATGGACTTAAATACGGTGGCAAGCAGCAGGGGCTCAATGAATTAACCTCCCCCTCTTCCAACCTCCTCCCCCAGGATAATACATTGAAAACTCAGCTCCTGCTCTTCAGAGACGTTTAATCTAGCAATCAAACCAACAGCACCACGATCGAGGACAATTAGGTAAGCCTGTCAGATAGCCGATGAGTGGGGAAAACCCAAAGGTGTTCTAAATGGACGAACACGGTCTTGGAAGCCTCTTAGAGAAGGTAGGATTCACTAGAAGCTATCTAGTTTTCATCTTTGCATTTAAAAATGTATGGAGAGGCTTTTGTTCTAAGTGTACAGATGAGGAAATAAGCCCAGAGAAGGTAAGTGACTTGTCTGAACTCACCCAGCATATAATGAGAAGAGCTGGGACTTGAATCTGGGTTTCTGGTTCCAGGTGCAGGGCTCTTTCCAAAGCAAAGAGGCTGAGGCTGGGTGAATCAAGAGGGTTTGCTTGGGGAGAGAGAGTATGAGGTTGGACAGAGAGCAAGAAAAGAGCACAAGTATGGCAGCATCAGGCATCAGAACAGAACTACCTCATGTTCTTGCCACAATCGCATCTGCCCAGATGCACACACTCTGCTCTTCCCCACGCAGCACCAGGTAACATGCTCTTTCTTTTATCCAAGATCAGAGACTAGATTTCAGCCCATCTCACCTTGTTAAGGGCTTTGCACCTGCAATTTTCCTATTTCTTGCTTCTCATCAGTGTCTCCCTAGTCATGGAAGAAGTTTCCAGAACGGTTGTCTCTGTTTGCAGTCTTTACTTCCTCGCTTCCCTTCCTTTTTTCTCAGGCTTCCAATCCCACCAGTCAACCAAATTGGCAATCATCAAGGCCTACGACGACCCCTATCATGGCCAAACGGTCGCTCTGTTCTCATCTTTTTTCATTTCTCAGCAGTATTCAACATGGCTGATCACTCCTCCTTTCTAAAACCTTTCTTCCCTGGGCCTCCAGAAATTCATGTTCTCCTGGTTTTTCCTCTTATTTCTCTATTACTTCTCAGTCTTTTCTGCTGACTTCACTCTCTCTTTTGCTTGACTTCTAAATGGAGGACCAAGGCTCAGTTCCTGTACCTTATTATGGGCTGAATTCACACACACACACACACACACACAAATATTTTATTTATTTTTGGGAGAGCAGAAGTAGGGGAGGGGCCAGGAGAGAAGGACTGAGGACCTGAAGTGGGCTCTGTATGAGGCAGACTCTGTGCTGACGGGCTGACACAGCGAGCCCGATGTGGGGCTCGAACTCACCAACTGGGAGATCGTTATCTGAGCTGAAGTCAGGGCTCAACACTGTATCCCACCCCTGCCAATGCCTTGATCTAGGACTTCCAGTGTCTGTGCTCACCGTATTTCTCATTTCA